>OU342746.1:2839315-2933184 GCA_910589775.1 Avena eriantha
CCTTTCATAAACCACATGGATCCACCATTGTCATTGAATGTGTGGTCTTTTCATAAACCACATGGATCCACGAGTGTCATTGCATGTGTGTCCTTTTCATAAACCACATCTAGAGTCATTGCATGTGTGTTCTTTTCATAAACCACATGGATCCACCAGTGTCATTGGATGTGTGTTCTTTTCATAAACCACCACTAGAGTCATTGCATGTGTGTTCTTTTCATAAACCACATCTAGAGTCATTGCATGTGTGTTCTTTTCATAAACCACATGGATCCACTAGAGTTCATTGCATGTGTGTTCTTTTCATAAACCACATGGATCCAGCAGTGTCATTGGATGTGTGTTCTTCTCATAAACCACGTGGATCCACTAGTGTCATTTCATGTGTGTTCTTTCCATAAACCACCACTAGATTGATTGCATGTGCATTCTTTTCACAAAGCACATGGATCCACCAGTGTCATTGCATGTGTGCTCTTTTCATAAACCAAATGGATCCACTAGAGTTTCTTCCATGTGTGTTCTTTTCATAAACCACATGGATCTATTAGTGTAATTACATGTGTGTTCTTTTCATAAACCACCACAAGAATCATTGCATGTGTGTTCTTTTCATAAACCACACGGATCCACCAGTGTCATTGCATGTGTGTTATTTTCATAAACCACCACTAGAGTTATTGCATGTGTGATCTTTTCATAAACCACATATGGATCCACTAGAGTCATTGCATATGTGTTCTTCTCCTAAACCACCACTAGAGTTCATTGCATGTGTGTTCTTTTAATAAACCACATGGATCAACTAGAGTTCGTTGAATGTGTGTTCTTTCCAAAAACCAAATGGATCCACTAGTGTCATTGGATGTGTGTTCTTTTCATAAACCACATGGATCCACTAGTGTCATTGCATGTGTGTTACATCTAGAGTCATTGCATGTGTGTTCTTTGCATAAACCACATGGATCCACTAGTGTCATCGCATTTATGTTCTTTTCAAAAACCACATGGATCCACCGGTGTCATTGCATGTGTGTTCTTTTCATAAACCACATCTAGAGTCATTGCATGTGTGTTCTTTTCATAAACCACATGGATCCACTAGAGTTGATTACATGTGTGTTCTTTTAATAAACCACCTTGATCCACTAGTGTCATTGGATGTGTGTTCTTTTCATAAACCACATGGATCCACTAGTGTCATTGCATGTGTGGTCTTTGCACAAACCACCACTAGAGTTATTGCATGTGTTTTCTTTTCATAAACCACATCTTGAGTCATTGCATGTGTGTTCTTTTCATAAACCACATGGGTCCAATAGAGTTCATTGCATGTGTGTTCTTTTCGTAAACCACATGGATCCACTAGAGTTCTTTGCATGTGTGTTCTTTTCATAAACCACATGGATCCATGTAACATCCCAAAACTTTAATACAAGTTTATCAAGATCCAAATCATCAAGTTTAGGGTTAACAAAAACTTTTCCAAAGTAAAAATGAAAGCATTCATGTGTATGTGCATTTAATTTAGGAATTGATTTGAATTGCCATGGTTCTGTGATTCTTTGCTTGTAAAATGTTTCTTAGGTGAAATAAACATCATCTAAATCATTCCCAAACGTCTCCCAAAGAACAACAACTCAAAATGAATATCTGAAGTGAATGGGCATTTTGGCCAAATTAACTCTCATGCCTACTTTGGCTATTACTAGTACTGAAAACTTAAATGACAGTTTAAAATTGAATCTATTTCATATGGGAAGATCCCACTATTTCAAAAACCACTCAAACAAGCTCAATTTTCAAAACCCAAGAACCCATAGAGTCTCAAGCTTATTCCTAGCAAACCCACCAGAAATCTTTTCAAAATTCCAAAGTTTATCTCATGCGGGCATTTCATCAAACACTTGGTAGGCATGATTTGCACCCTAAGCCTAGCTCACTATTTTGAACTGGGTTTTGCCCCCATTTGATCTCCTTTTAATACCTTTGTCCCCCCAGGGTCTAACCATGCCATTAGCACCTCACCCCCTTGTCCCTAGTGGCAGTGCAAGGCCATGCCGAGCCACCCCTCGCTGGCCGACAATGCACGCGCCCCAGCAGACCACCTCCCTCTCTCTCGCCATGTCTAGGAGGTAGCCAAGACCTCACCGCCACCCTCTGTCCCTTGCCCGAGCCAAGACCAGCAGTGGACCACCGAGGAGAGCCCGCGCCCAGTGCCACCGCACCATGCCGAGCACGCGCCAGAGCGCCACACTCGGCACGCGTGCACAAGCCGCCGCTCGACCGCAGCCCGCGCCCACCGCTCCGCCACGACCCAGGGAACACGACGGACACGCCCGTTCGCCGCCCAACGCACCACAGCCACCGCTCGCCGTGGACACCGCCACCTCTGTCGCTCAGAGCGCCAGCTCACCCCGACCGCATACCACCGCCCCTATGCCCGCATTCACTTCCTAGAGCACCGCCAGGAGACCGCCTGTCGATCGCCACCCTCAGCCATGCCGCTAGCCGCCCGTAGCCATTTCGGCACCATCGCTGGCCCATCCCTCTCAGTTTCGCCGTCGAGCCTATAAAAGGAGGGCACCCCAGCCGTTTGAAGCACACGACACCAGTCCCCTCACCTCACTGACCATCCCACACCATTAGCCGGATCAAGGGGAGCAGCAGCTCGCCGGAATTGCACTGGACCAGGCGGCCTCTGGAGGAGAAGGGCGCCGCTGATTGCGACCCCCCCCCCCCCGAAGCTGCCTCGACCATCCCTGAGCTCGCCGTCGACCACCAGTTCGTTTGCCCTCCTCGCCGTCGTTGCTGGTGCCCTGGTACGGCCCTATGCACCCCCACCGAGCCGCTAGGGTTCGAGCTCGCCGGCGACCTGTTCATCGTCGACGACAATCCCTAGCCGTAGATCTCAGTTCTAATCTAACGGCTCACATCGTCCTGTACCGCTTCGCGCGTTATAAGCTGCTGACTTGTGGACCCCCTGTCAGTTGAGCATCGCGCCGCAGAGTGACACTGGGCCGGCCCATTTGAGTTTCCCGCGCGACCCAGTTAGTTTGAATTAGGATTTTCCTTTTTAGTTTAAACTTAGTTCTGTCTCTGAGTTTGAAAATCAATTCAGAGAGTTTGACAAATCCAAATTGCAAGAAACTAATTTTGTCTGAAAGATATTAAAATTATCTATCCAAGCCCGTTCGATTTAATTCAATTAGAGTTATAGATCTCTCCTAGTAATAATAACAAAACAGAAGCTTTTGCAACTTGACATTTTTATAAAATCAAGATAGGTTTTGAGTTGATTCCAACTCTCAAAATTCACATTTCATCATACCTATCTGAATATGTAATAATATTAAGGTTTACATGCAGTGACTTTGGACTAGTACCAAAATAATTCTATATAGGCATTTCTAGTCACTTTAAATCTAAATAATAAACTTAAACCAAAGTAATATTGTTCCAACCTTTAAATACCATTCCCACATGTTAGAATATGGATGAGGACATGTGTCCACATGATCCAATATTTTAGGTGGTGAATATTAAATCTTAGTTAATTTTCAGTGAGTAGAAATTACTTTTCTAAATTAAAAAGAGTGAAACTATTAAATCAAACTTGTGGTGCTTAAGATAATAATAGATCATCAAATGTGTTTTAGAATACTAATTAGACTAGTTAAGTATTGTTTGGTGATTGTGTACTCCGTATGTATTTATAGACGATAGTACCGACCAAGGTTTCGAGGCGGAGAAGTTCTACCAAGAAGAAGAAGAAGAAAACTTCAAACACTGCACCAACCAAGGCAAGCCACCATGAACAATGCAAGCTAACACTTGCAAATATAATGCTTAGCAAGCTAGGATAAAACTAGATGGTTTAGCAAAGATGCTTTAGGAATGCTTTGGTCACACTACCTTGATTATTAGTACCCCAAGTCTTATTTACAAGCTTTACTTCCTTTACTTTACACAAAGTTCTTTACTTGTTTTGAAGGTAGCATAAAGAGTTTAAAACTTGACCTATTTAGAAACCCTTTAGATGTCATTCTATGGCATGAGATTGAACCCATCTTTTTCAACCTTAGTGAACACTCTTAACTTAGTAGTTTAGAATAGATCAAAAACCTGAGTCACTTTAGATGGGAACACTTGGTGAAAATGATTTATGAAAACCTTGGAATGATGAGTCATTCTAATGAGATGTTTTGACATGTTTTGAGAAACACAAATGGTTTATGATGGTGAAAATGTTGAGGCATGAGCCTTAACCCTTTTATAAAACTGATGGTTGGATTCGGATGCGATACCATTCCAAATTTACCGTACAACCACACTACCTGAATTGGGTAAGGCTTAGCGGGAAATTTATATGCATTAGTATTAGTTCCTTCACGGGAGAGGTTTGAGCTGAGGCTACCTCTCAATGTTGTCCACCTATGCAGTGCCCAAGATGACTGATGGTCATGGTTGGGAGGCCATGCTCATAGGAGAGGTGCTTATACTAGGGTGTGTAAAGGGAAGGTTATGTTTGATTATCTGCATACTAAGTATGATGATTCAGGGTTATCCCTGACAGATGTATCGAATCTTGTGGTGAAAGTGTACCACCTCTGTAGAGTGTCAAACTATTCGAATAGCCGCGTCCGCGGTTATGGACAGTTGGAATGGCCATACTATTTCGTTGTCAGATGTTTTCCAAACAACTTATGAAATGAAGGATGAAACTTGACTTGACCACAACAGGGTTGTGTTTATGACAATAGCTTCCCAACTTAAGTGATTCTAGAACCTTATTTTACCTTTCTTTGCTTCAGAACTCATCTTAGGTTTCAAACTTAACCTTATAGTTAAACTTAGATTTATCAATTTAACTTAGAACTATATTACTTGTTAGTGGTAGTTTGCGAGTAATTAAAGACTACTCATGGCTTTTGTCCCTGGCTATTCTCATGGCCAGACTATGAAGGAGACTATCAAGATGATGGCACCTAGGACGGCTACGATAACTAGGACTATCTGCCTTCGTCAGCATTGCCTGTGCCCCTGAAGATGGACCACACCGCTACACTTATATTTTATGCCCGCTGCTTGTTGTATTAAGAATGGATCATGAGATCCTTATTTGTGTAAGACCTTATGTATGGTTTGTAATGGATGATGTACTATGATATCCAATCCGTTATTTCTCGCAAAAATGGTAATCCTGGGATTGCGAGGTATGGCATAACGGGCATCTAGGATTAAAAATCCGGGTGTTGATAAGTTGGTATCAGAGCCATCCTGACTATAGGAGACCCTAGTTATAATGGACGTCCGAACAAAAACTTATTTTCAAAACCAAAGTGATTATTTATGAAAAACTATCTCCTCTCTTATCCTTGCGGATTCATTCTTTCTCAATAATTCATGTTCCTCAAAATTCTTACAGTACTACTTAAAATTGGACACACTTGATCACTTCCCTGACTTCCTCATCCTAAATTCTTGTAGATGGAGTCTCAGTTCAGCAAGTTTTTCCAGTTGGGAAACAGAGGTCAACTGATCTTCGAGAGGGATTTGGATTCACTGTCGGAGTTACTGGGACACCCACATCCGGAGTTTCTTGGAGCTCAACTTCCAGGACCCCCAGGAGGAGACTTACAGTGGCTAGTCACCGCAGATCTTAGAGGAAGCATCGAAGCACCAACTTCTGGAAGAATTCAGTTCTCCGTGAGAGAGAACAACTGGCTAGATGGATTAGCCAGGGCAATGCATGAAGCTCTTGCACGTCTATGTGCCCTCAGCGTCAACAAGATCCAAGGAAGCCGTTTTGCCCACTATGCAAGACCTGACTTCATGGGAATGCCGGTGGAGATGCCAAGTCACCCAGAGGTGAGGCATCAAGTGGAGAATCTTGACTTCTTGCTTCACGACAGACAGCAGGAACTGGACAATGCCAGAGAGTTAGCCAACTAGAACCGTCCCCTTGCCGACCAGAAGGCCCAGGGTTTCGCACTGCTTGTCCAAGATCGCCAGTCTCTTCGCCGCCAGCGTGCAAAGAAGGATCGCACCATCGCCCGTCTTCGCAAGAAGGTGGCCGACCTCGAGAAGACCATCAAGGAGCAGGAAGCTCAGCTTGCAGCAAAGCAAGAAGAAGATGAGGGTGAAGACATCCAGGGAGACATGGAGTCTTACCTTAGCAACGATGATGACTTTCTGGCGGAGGATGCCGTGGACTTCTACACTGACGATGAGGACTCCGACTTCATCGACGATGAGTAGATGCACTAGAGCACTGTCATAGCATGATATGTATCGGTCTCACTATATCGTAACTTACATAATGGTTCTTTAAACCATCTGTTTTCCCTTTGATTGTTGTGGTGTGTGTTGTATCGTGTGCTTGTTTGCATGAATGAAATGAAGTTAGTTGAAAAACCTGAGTCTAACTCAAAGTTTTAGCTTTGAAAACCCCAAAACCATGAACCTTAGAATTTCCCTCTTACCCCTGTATCCATCTCAATCTTCAGATGACTCGTGGAAACCAAGGAGGGAGCAGCTCGGCGCAAGATCCAATGCTGCAGATCTTGCAGAATCTCATCGCAGACCATGAAGCATGCAGGGCAGAACGCCAAGCCAACTTAGCAACACTTCAGCAGATCGCCCAAATGGCTCTGAACAACCAGGGTCAGGGAAATCAGGATCATCAAGGATCCAAACTGAAGAATTTTCAGAATACCAATTCCCCAATCTTTAGCACATCTGAAAACCCACTAGATGCTGATGACTGGTTGCAGACCATGGAAAACTACTTAGAAGTTGCAAGAGTTGATGAGAATGAGAAAGTTCTCTTCGCCACCCACTACCTGGCGGGAGATGCAAGAGCTTGGTGGAACAGTATTCGCCTGATGAACCATGGTCAAGTTATGACATGGGAAGCATTCAAAGTCAAGTTCAGCCGCACCCACGTGCCGCAAGGTCTACTCAATAGAATGAGAGATGAATTCCGTGAATTGAAGCAAGGGAGAATGACTGTGGTGGAGTATCGTGATAGATTCCTGTCACTTGCCAGATATGCACCTGATGAGATCAACACGGAGGCTAAGAAGAAAGAAAGATTCCTGAACGGACTGCATGATGAAATGCAGACTGTCCTCGTCAACATCCGTTTCGAGGATCTCGAAGAGCTAGTCGACTCTGCCATTTAGATGGAAGGGAAGATTAACCAGGCAAACGACAACCGCAAGCGTCGTATGATGCAGCAGTATAGATCCAGCAGTCACCAGAAGTACCGTCCCAACCCTTCCTCGAGATATGCACCAAGGAACAACCGACCCCCTACGTCTCGCCCAAGCTACCCCAACCGTAGCGGAGGCAATGGGAAGCCCGGAGGAAACAATCAAAACTCTGGCAATGCCAACAATTTCAACTGTGCACCTCCCAAGGCCAACAACAACAACAACACTACACCCAGAACTGGCAGCAATGATGTGCCTGTCGCAGTCAAGGACAAGTCCCAGATCACTTGTTTCGAGTGTGGGGTGAAGGGTCACTATTCCAATGAGTGTCCCAAGAAACTGCAGCCAATGCCAATGTGAATGCCCCACCTCAGCATCAGCGTCGTGTTCAACCAGGAATAAGATTTGCCCCAGGGAACCCTCACAACCACAATGACCGTCTCTTCCACATGAACGCAAAAGAAGCCTAGGAAGCGCCAGATGTAGTGCTGGGTATGTTTTCTGTCAACTCAGTTTTAGCAAGAGTATTGTTTGATTCGGGAGCATCGCATTCATTTGTCACCGAAGAATTTGCATGCACTAGTAAGATTCACCCAACCAACCTGAAGCATGTCATGATAGTTCAAATCCTCGGTTCAACAACCAAAGCTAGAAAAATTTGCAAGGCTGTGCCTATCAGAATACATAGGATAGATTTTTATGCCAACCTACTTGTACTCGGAACCAAAGATTTGGAAGTAGTACTAGGTATGGACTGGATGTCAAGGCATAAAGGACTGATAGACTGTGCTAATAAAGCCATCACCATAACCAGTAGCTCTAGAGTAACAGTAGAGCATATCTTTGAAACCTTACCCCCGTCAATTCAAGTGCAACAAGAGTGTAGCCCTGCCCACCATAGACCAAGTCAGAGTAGTCTGTGAATAGCCCGACGTATTCCCAGATGAATTGCTAGGTATGCCCCTGGATAGGGATATTGAGTTCATCATCGAACTAATCCCCGGAACCGGACCTATAGCCTAGAGACCCCATAGCATGAACCCCTCAGAGTTAGTGGAACTGAAGAAGCAGTTGGATGCCATGTTAGAGAAAGGCTTGATTCAACCAAGCACATCGCCATGGAGATCACCACTATTATTCGTCGACAAGAAATATGGAGGCAATCGTTTGTGCACAGATTATAGAAAGTTGAATGGTGTCACCATCAAGAACAAGTACCCTTTGCCAAAGATAGAGGATCTATTTGATCAGTTGACTGGAGCCTAGGTATCTCAAAGATTGATCTTAGGACTGGTTATCACCAACTTAAGATTCATGGAACGGATATTCCGAAGACCGCCTTTACTACTCGCTATGGTTTATACCAGTATACGGTTATGTCTTTTGGATTAACCAATGCCCTTGCTTATTTCATGAACCTAATGAATAAGATCTTTATGAATTTCCTAGATAAGTTTGTAGTTGTGTTTATCGACGACATCCTTATCTACTCCAAGTCAGAAGAAGAGCATGAGCAACATCTAAGAGTTATCCTAGAAACCCTGAGAGAGCATCAGTTATATGCCAAGCTCAGCAAGTGTGAGTTTTGGCTGAAGGAAGTAGAATTCCTAGGACATATTGTGTCTGCCGGAGGAGTCTTTGTTGATCACGCCAAGATCAAGGATGTCGAAGAATGGGAAGCCCGAACCACTCAAACCCAAGTCTGTGCATTTCTCGGATTAGCGGGATATTACCGCAAGTTCGTAGAAGGATTCTCGAGCATAGCCAATTGTTGAAGAAGGACAAGAAGTTTGAATGGACAGACAAGTGTGAAGCCAGTTTCCAGGAGCTGAAGAAGAGATTGATATCGGCCCCAATATTAGTCGTGCCAGATATCAAGAAGCCATTTGATGTGTATTGTGACGCATCCAAGATTGGTCTAGGATGTGTATTGATGCAAGAAGGCAAAGTGATCGCGTATCTGTCTCGACAACTGAAGCAGCATGAGCAGAACTATCCGACCCATGATCTTGAGCTAGCAGCTGTGGTTCTAGCATTGAAGACATGGCGTCATTATTTGATGGGTAATCGCTGTGAGATTTACTCAGATCACAAGAGTTTAAAATATATCTTCACTCAGAAAGAGCTGAATATGAGGCAAAGGAGATGGATAGAGTTAATCAAGGATTATGACCTTGACATTCACTATCACCCCGACAAGGCCAATGTGGTAGCGGATGCTCTTAGCAGATTGCCGTGTAGGGTAAACACCATGATCAAAGAAAGGCAACCAAGCTT
The DNA here is from genome assembly GCA_910589775.1 of Avena eriantha. Taxonomy (NCBI): domain Eukaryota; kingdom Viridiplantae; phylum Streptophyta; class Magnoliopsida; order Poales; family Poaceae; genus Avena; species Avena eriantha. The sequence goes on from OU342746.1 coordinate 2,848,813, forward strand.
GTATGAGGAGTTGGAGCAGTTCAGGACTGAATTAGTTAGCAAAGGATTCTTAGCGAGCATTGAAGTTCAACCCACTTTGATTACCCAAATCAAGGAAGCCTAGAAGAGGAATGAAAGTATCGACGGTATCAAATGTCGTATTGGTACATGAAAGGTACCTGGATTCACTAAAGACGAAGAAGGAGTACTGTGGTACAAAGGACGTATCTGTGTGCCAGCAGATTCAGAGCTAAAGCAGGTTATAATGAAAGAAGCTCATGATACTCTTTATTCTATCCAACCCGGAGGAACGAAGATGTATCAGAATTTGAAGGAAAAAAATTGGTGGCACAAGATGAAGAGAGAAATCGGAAGCTACATCGCCAAGTGTGACATCTGTCAAAGAGTCAAGGTAGAGCATCAGAGACCTGCAGGACTGTTGGAACCATTGCAAATTCCGGAATGGAAATGGGATTCCGTCAGAATGGACTTTATCACCGGTTTGCCTACTTCTAGTAGGGGAAGTGACTCAATCTGGGTCATAGTTGATAGATTGTCCAAGGTAGCCCACTTTATACCTGTCAATACTACCTACCAAAGTGCGAAGCTAGCAGAACTGTACATCGCTAGAATTGTTAGTCTGCATGGAACCCCCAAGACCATTGTATCAGATCTAGGAACTCATTTTACCTCAAGATTTTGGCAGAAAGTCCAAGAAGGATTAGGAACCAAGTTGAACTTCAGTACTGCTTATCACCCGCAAACTGATGGACAGACGGAGAGAGTCAACCAAATCCTAGAGGATATGCTTAGAGCTTGTGTGTTGGAATACGGATCAAAATGGGAAGACTGCCTGCCTTTCGTAGAATTCTCCTATAACAATACTTATCAAGCTAGTTTGCAGATTGCACCATTTGAATTCCTATATGGAAGAAAGTGTCGTACCCCTTTGAATTGGTCGCAAGTAGGAGAGAGTCAGATCTTTGGACCCGACATTCTCAAAGAAGAAGAAGAAAAAGTTCACAAAGTCCGTGAGCACCTCAAGATCGCCCAATCCAGACAGAAGAGTTATGCGGACAAAAGGAGGAGAGACCTGACTTTCAATGTCGGATATTTTGTGTATCTCAAAGTTTCACCATTGAAAGGAACGCAACACTTTAGTTTGAAAGGAAAGTTAGCCCCCAGATATATCGGGCCCTTCAAGATTCTGAACCGTCAAGGAGAAGTATCGTATCAACTAGAACTGCCCAAAGAGATGTCAGCCATCCACAATGTGTTCCATATCCCGTTACTTCACAAATGTTTGGAAGTGCCAGAGAAGACGGAAGTTTTGAAGAACATAGATCACTGAGCTGTGGAGATCAACAATGACCTGACTATCGGGAAGTGCCCATCCGTATCTTAGAAGAAGCCTATAGAACCACCAGGACCAGGAGCATCAAGTTTCTCAAGATTCAGTGGAGCAACCATACCAAAGAGGAAGCCACTTGGGAGCACGAAGATTACATTAGGACAGAGTTCCCAGATCTCTTTAGTTCCTAGTTTTCCTTGTAAATCTCGGGATGAGATTTTTTTTAAGGGGGGAAGGTTTGTAGCATCCCAAAACTTTAATCCAAGTTTATCAAGATCCAAATCATCAAGTTTAGGGTTAACAAAAACATTTCCAAAGTAAAAAATGAAAAAATTCATGTGTATGTGCATTTAATTTAGGAATTGATTTGAATTGCCATGGTTCTATGATTCTTTGCTTGTAAAATGTTTCTTAGGTGAAATAAACATCATCTAAATCATTCCCAAACTTTCCCCAAAGAAGAACAACTCAAAATGAATATTTGAAGTGAATGGTCATTTTGGCCAAATTAACTCTCATGCCTACTTTGGCTATTCCTAGTACTCAAAACTTAACAGAAACATGTGTGGTTCTTTGCACCTCTTGATAGTACACATAATGAGGTACCAAGGCCCACTTTGTGATCTGCTAAAAACATTGAATCTATTTCATGTTAGGATATGACAGATTAAAATCTATTTTATGTTTCATAGTACACATAACGACAGATTAAAATTGAATCTATTTCATATGGGAAGATCCCACTATTTCAAAAACCACTCAAACAAGCTCAATTTTCAAACCCCAAGCACCCACAGAGTCTCAAGCTTATTCCTAGCAAACCCACCAAAAATCTTTTCAAAATTCCAAAGTTTATCTCATGCGGCCATTTCATCAAACACTTGTCAGGCATGATTTGCACCCTAAGCCTAGCTCACTGTTTTGAACAGGGTTTTTCCCCCATTTGATCTCCCTTTAATCCCTTTGTCCCCCCAGGGTCTAACCATACCATTAGCACCTCACCCCCTTGTCCCTAGTGGCAGTGCAAGGCCATGCCGAGCCACCCCTCGCCGGCCGACCATGCACTCGCCCCACCAGACCACCTCCCTCTCTCTCGCCATGTCTAGGAGGTAGCCAGGACCTCACCGCCACCCTCTGTCCCCTGCCTGAGCCAAGCCCAGCAGTGGACCACCGAGGAGAGCCCGCGCCCAGTGCCACCGCACCATGCCGAGCAGGCGCTAGAGCGTCGCACCTGGCACGCGTGAACAAGCCGCCGCTCGATCGCAGCCCGCGCCCACCGCTCCGCCCCGACCCAGGGAACACGGCGGACACGCCCGTTCACCGCCCAACGCACCACAACCACCGCTCGCCGTGGACACCGCCGCCTCTGCCGCTCAGAGCGCCAGCTCACCCCGACCGCATACCACCGCCCCTATGCCCGCATTAACTTCCTAGAGCACCGCCAAGAGACCGCCTGTTGATTGCCACCCTCAGCCATGCCGCTAGGCGCCCGTAGCCATGTCGCCACCATCGCCGGCCCATCCCTCTTGGTCTCGCAGTCGAGGCTATAAAAGGAGGGCACCCCTAGCCGTTTGAAGCACACCACTCCACTCCCCTTACCTCACGGACCGTCCCACACCATTAGCTAGAGCAAGGGGAGCAACAGCTCGCCGGAATTGCACCGGAGCAGGCCGCCTCTAGAGGAGAAGGGCGCCGCTGATTGCGACCACCCTCGAAGCTTCCTCGACCGTCCCTGACCTCGCCGTCGAGCACCAGTTCGTTTACCCGCCTCGCTATCGTTGCCGGAGCCCTGGTACGCCCCCTATGCACCCCCACCGAGCCGCTAGGGTTCGAACTCACCGGCGACCTGTTCGTCGTCGACGACGATCCCCAGCCATAGATCTCAGTTCTAATCTAACGGCTCACATCGCCCCGTACCGCTTTGCGCGTTATGAGCCGCTGTCTTGTGGACCCCCCTGTCAGTTGAGCCCCGCGCCGCGGAGTGACACTGGGCCGGCCCGTTAGAGTTTACCGCGTGACCCTGTTAGTTTGTATTAGGATTTTTCTTTTTAGTTTAAACTTAGTTCTGTCTCTGAGTTTGAAAATCAATTTGAGAGCTTGACAAATCCAAATTGCATGAACCTAATTTTTTCTGAAATATATTAAAATGATCTATCCAAGACCATTGGATTTAATTCAATTAGAGTTATAGATCTCTCCTAGTAAAAATAACAAAACAGAAGCTTTTGCAACTTGCAACATTTTTATAAAATCAACCAAGATAGGTTTTGAGTTGATTCCAACTCTCAAAATTCACATTTCATCATACCTATCTGAATATGTAATCTTTACTATTAATTTCAAAAGCGTGGTGAATGCCTGATGTCACACATGCAAAAATTACAAATGAAATGCGACTCCACATCCTTTCTCCCCTTATCTCTCTTTTCACGTGCATATCTGGGTCACCTAAAACAAACAGCCGTGTTTGAATCAACAGCTAACAGAAAAAAAATTAACTAATATTTATTTACCTACCAAATGCCATTCAAATCTGGACTTGGTTTTCTCTGGATGGAGTGAGTAACAAACTTTATCTGAAATGACTACTCCGTAACAATCTTTCCTTCCAACTTGTCGCACGGCGTCCCATAAAAATGGTTGATCCACTCATCCTTATCATTGCTCTGTGTTAACAGAGATCTCTCTTGTCTAGCGATTTACAATGAGGACTCTACCTCGCCCATGCTGGTGCATCCTTCTCAAACACTACGCTGGTGACACCCTCTCCTTCACGCCCTGCACCTTCCTTTCCTCCACCCTGGAGTGCCCTCATAGTTGTGGTGATGCCGACCGTTCAAAATCTTTTCGAGCGCTACCTTACTGAAGCAGATTGATGCAACGAGTCAGCGAGGCGGTCCACATGGCAAGGCTGCACGGCTAGTTGCGTCCGCAGCGTTGCCGCACTACGGTATTGACCTCAATCCGGCTCTGTTTCTCCTCATTTTCTTTATGGTTTAGACTCGCATGATGTGCTCAAATCCGTTTCGTATCAGGTCGTTGAGAAAATCTCATATCTGAATTCCATCTGAGTTTTGATTAAAGAGAGAAAGGGAGAAAACTATATTCTTTCTGCAAGCTCGTGTGTTCATCTGCGATACAGCAGGGTATTCAAGTTCCCCCGATGGTCCATTTTTTGTGTGATACGCATGGAGTCTTGGGACCTGGAATGAATTATCCAGCATACAACATGTAACGAATGGATTGAATGATCTATTCATGATTATTTAAAACATAGAGAGTTTTTTGTTTTGACAATCTTTCCTTAAATATCATGTTATTGCAGTCACTATAGGTCTCTAATTTTCTCATAATTTTAAGGCTACCATGGTTTGCAACCTAATTTCTGCCAACACATTGGATAGGAAGTAACTTATTAATTAAGTTGAGTGATTGGTACTTACAGATTAATGATCACAGCAAAGTACGGGGCCCTAAAGTTTTTGTTTTGAGTCATGCCATGTCATTGCTCATTTCTTCGATTTTTTTTAAATAACTTAGACGTGTAACAATAAGTTATAGTTTACTATATCACCAAAAAAAATTAAACTGAAGGCCAAAGGCCCGGCTTTAAATTAATAAAGCCCCAAACAGCTCGAAGGGTACAAAGGTGCTGGTCAACTCATCTTAGAACACCACGCTCAGAAACCACACACAAAAAGAAGAAGAACACCAAGAAGCTCGGGGTTAATCGTTGATGAAGACGATGCGCAAAGACCGGGAGCCCGTAGCAGGACAAGGGCCCAGGGGCAGCCACCGCGGAAGAAGAGTATGGGCCTGCGCCTCCATGCCTCCGTTATCGGGAAAGGGACCCTTCCCCTTCCGCCTAAGCTCGAGGGCACCGAACCGCTGGAGAACAGTGACACAAGACGGAAGCGAGCGCCCTATATGATACGCACTGAACCTGGCTGACCCAAGTGGCGCCACCACCTCAAGAGCTTCGGCACCAACAACCACTAAACCTCCATGACTCACCCGACCGCATCACCAGCCTCCCCAAACAGCACCCCCAAGAGGGATAACGACACCAATGGTGCCACCGCTGCCCAATCCAGGATTTTGGGTTTTCACCCGAGAGCTTATAGCGGGGGTAGGGGTAGGGTCCTCAACGACGCCTCAAGGAATGAGAGAGGTGCCCAAAGGACGTCACCGTCGTCATGGTCGGGCCATCCGACCAAGAGTTTCCCCCAATCCCGCATGAACCCCACCCACCCCAACCAACTATAGAGCCGGAAACCCAGCTGCTAGAGCCAGCGGGGAGGAAGAGCCAGAGGGAGGAAAGTGGTTGACCTTCAGATCCGGAGAAGAGGGCTGAAGACACCTCCCTCCCACCACGGCCAGACCCCACCGGGACCTTGAAGCCCACATGGACAAGACCACCGGCTAGCACCTGTAGACGTCACCAGCCGTAGGTCGACTCCGCCTCTCCTTCCAGGGTCACCGCCTTGGCTTCCCAACCCACCACACGACCACAAAGGGGACAACATGGGACCAACGCTCGAGGACACTGAATGCTGACCAAGGAGCACCGACTGGCGACCACAACAACACCAGCTCCACCTGCCCCAATGAATACCAGCAGTCCCTTGGCCTTCGGTGCCTGCAAATTTGGGCAGAGGTCGATGGGCTCAAAGGGGCCCGGGGCCCCTATCCTGGCCCGACCTGGCCACCTACCACCGCTGTGGAGCACTCACCTCAGGACCAATCGGGCACCGCGCCGCCTCCAGTCGAGTAGATGGACACGTCGGCCCACACACACATCACCACGCCATCCACCCGTGGGCCATGGCCGAGCTCACGCCGACCGCCGCCGAGGCTGCTCCCGGGAGCCACCACCGCCATGGCCACGCCTGATCCACGCCGACGCCGAAGCTCCGTGCCGCCACACCTAGTGCCCAGCGCAACGCCCTCGCTAGCCGCAGAGGCCCGCATCATCGTCACTGCGCGAGGGGGAAGCTGCCCCCCCACCCCGCGAGGTCATATTTCTGGTAACAAAGTCATGAGTCATAGGAGACACCTACACTTGTTCATGTATTACAATGATGGTTTGACAACTACTTCTCCATAGAAAATCATTGTTCCGTGGCAATGCACGGGCATTCCGCTAATAATATTAAGGTTTACATGCAGTGACTTTGGACTAGTACCAAAATAATTCTATATAGGCATTTCTAGTCACTTTAAATCTAAATAATAAACTTAAACCAAAGTAATATTGATCCAACCTTTAAATACCATTCCCACATGTTAGAATATGGATGAGGACATGTGTCCACATGATCCAATATTTTAGGTGGTGAATATTAAATCTTAGTTAATTTTCAGTGAGTAGAAATTACTTTTCTAAATTAAAAAGAGTGAAACTATTAAATCAAACTTGTGGTGCTTAAGATAATAATAGATCATCAAATGTGTTTTAGAATACTAATTATACTAGTTAAGTATTGTTTGGTGATTGTGTACTCCGTATGTATTTATAGACGATAGTACCGACCAAGGTTTCGAGGAGGAGGAGTTCTACCAAGAAGAAGAAGAAAACTTCAAACACTGCACCAACCAAGGCAAGCCACCATGAACAATGCAATCTAACACTTGCAAGTATAATGCTTAGCAAGCTAGGATTAAACTAGATGGTTTAGCAAAGATGCTTTAGGCATGCTTTGGTCACACTACCTTGATTATTAGTACCCCAAGTCTTATTTACAAGCTTTACTTCCTTTACTTTACACAAAGTTCTTTACTTGTTTTGAAGGTAGCATAAAGAGTTTAAAACTTGACCTATTTAGAAACCCTTTAGATTTCATTCTATGGCATGAGATTGAACCCATCTTTTCAACCTTAGTGAACACTCTTAACTTAGTAGTTTAGAATAGATCAAAAACCTGAGTCACTTTAGATGGGAACACTTGGTGAAAATGATTTATGAAAACCTTGGAATGATGAGTCATTCTAATGAGATGTTTTGACATGTTTTGAGAAACACAAATGGTTTATGATGGTGAAAATGTTGAGGCATGAGCCTTAACCCTTTTATAAAACTGATGGTTGGATTCGGATGCGATACCATTCCAAATTTACCGTACAACCACACTACCTGAATTGGGTAAGGCTTAGCGGGAAATTTATATGCATTAGTATTAGTTCCCTCGCGGGAGAGGTTTGAGCTGAGGCTACCTCTCAATGTTGTCCACCTATGCAGTGCCCAAGATGACTGATGGTCATGGTTGGGAGGCCATGCTCATAGGAGAGGTGCTTATACTAGGGTGTGTAAAGGGAAGGTTATGTTTGATTATCTGCATACTAAGTATGATGATTCAGGGTTATCCCTGACAGATGTATCGAATCTTGTGGTGAAAGTGTACCACCTCTGTAGAGTGTCAAACTATTCGAATAGCCGCGTCCGCGGTTATGGACAGTTGGAATGGCCATACTATTTCGTTGTCAGATGTTTTCCAAACAACTTATGAAATGAAGGATGAAACTTGACTTGACCACAACAGGGTTGTGTTTATGACAATAGCTTCCCAACTTAAGTGATTCTAGAACCTTATTTTACCTTTCTTTGCTTCATAACTCATCTTAGGTTTCAAACTTAAACTTATAGTTAAACTTAGATTTATCAATTTTACTTAGAACTATATTACTTGTTACTGGTAGTTTGCGAGTACGTAAAGAGTACTCATGGCTTTTGTCCTAGGCTATTCTCATGGCCAGGCTATGAAGGAGACTATCAAGATGATGGCACCTAGGACGGCTACGATAACTAGGACTATCTGCCTTCGTCAGCATTGCCTTTGCCCCTGAAGATTGACCCCACCACTATGCATATCTTTTATGTCCGCTTCTTGTTGTATTAAGACTGGATCATGAGAACCTTATTTCTGTAAGACCTTATGTATGGTTTGTAATGGATGATGTACTATGATATCCAATCCGTTATGTCTCGCAAAAATGGTAATCCTGGGACTGCGACGTATGGCATAACGGGCATCTGGGATTAAAAATCCGGGTGTTGACAATCCACTAGTGTCATACATGTGTGTTCTTTTCATAAAAAAGAACTAGAGTCATTGGATGTGTGTTCTTTTCATAAACCACAACTAGAGGCATTGCATGTGTGATGTCTTCATAAACCACATATGGATCCACTATAGTCATTGCATGTGTGTTCTTCTCCTAAACCACCACTAGAGTTCATTGCATGTGTGTTCTTTTAATAAACCACATGGATCCACTAGAGTTCATTGAATGTGTGTTCTTTTCATAAACCACATGGATCCACTAGTGTCATTGGATGTGTGTTCTTTTCATAAACCACATGTATCCACTAGTGTTATTTCATGTGTGTTATTTTCAAAAACCACATCTAGAGTCATTGCATGTGTGTTCTTTTCATAAACCACATGGATCCACTAGACTTCACTGCATTTGTGTTCATTTCATAAACCACATGGATCCACTAGAGTTCATTGCATGTGTGTTCTTTTCATAAACCACATGGATCCACCCGGGCCATTTGCATGTGTCTTCTTTTCATAAACCAAATCTAGAGTCATCGCATGTGTGTTCTTTTCATAAACCACATGGATTCACTAGAGTTCTTTGCATGTGTGTTCTTTTTGAAACCACATGGATCCACCAGTGTCATTGGATGTATGTTCTTTTCATAAACCACAGCTAGAGTAATTGCCTATGTGTTCTTTTCATAAACCACATGGATCCACCAGTGTCATTGCATCTGTTCTTTTCATAAAACACATGGATCCACCAGTGTCATTGCATGTGTTCTTTTCATAAACCACATGGATCCACCTGTGTCATTGCATGAGTGTTCTTTTCGTAAACCACCACTAGAGTTATTGCATGTGTGTTATTTTCATAAACCACATATAGAGTTATTGCATGTGTGTTATTTTCATAAACCAAATGGATCCAATAGAGTTCATTGCATGTGTTTTCTTTTCATAAACCACGTCGATCCACTAGTGTCATTGCATTTATGTTTTTTTCAAAAACCACATGGATCCACTAGGTCATTGCATGTGTGTTATTTTCATAAACTACATATAGAGTCATTGCATGTGTGTTCTTTTCATAAACCACATGGATCCACTAGAGTTCATTACATGTGTGTTCTTTTAATAAACCACATGGATCCACTAGTGTCATTGGATGTCTGTTCTTTTCATAAACCACATGGATCCACCAGTGTCATTGCATGTGTGGTCTTTGCATAAACCACCACTAGAGTTATCGCACGTGTGTTCTTCTCCTAAACCACCACCAGAGTTCATTGCATGTGTGTTATCTTCATAAACCAAAATGGATCCAGTAGATTTCATTGAATGTGTGTTCCTTTCATAAACCACATGGATCCACCATTGTCATTGAATGTGTGGTCTTTTTTCATAAATCACATGGATCCACCAGTGTCATTGCATGTGTGTCCTTTTCATAAACCACATATAGAGTCATTGCATGTGTGTTCTTTTCATAAACCACATGGACCCAACAGTGTCATTGGATGTGTGTTCTTTTCATAAACCACATGGATCCACTAGAGTTCATTGCATGTGTGTTATTTTCATGAACCACATGGATACACCAATGTCATTGGATGTGTGTTGTTTTCTTAAACCACGTGGATCCACCAGTCGCATTGTATGTGTGTTCTTTCCATACACCACCACTAGATTGATTGCATGTGCATTGTTTTCACAAACCACATGGATCCACCAGTGTCATCGCATGTGTGCTCTTTTCATAAACCACATGGATCCACTAGAGTTCATTCCATGTGTGTTCTTTTCATAAACCACAAGGATCCACCAGTGTCCTTACATGTGTGTTCTTTTCACAAACCACCACTAGAGTCATTGGATGTCTGTTCTTTTCATAAACCACATGGATCCACTAGTGTCATTGCATGTGTGTTCTTTTCATAAACCACCACTAGAGTCATTGCCTGTGTGATCTTTTCATAAACCACATATGGATCCAATAGAGTCATTGCATGTGTGTTCTTCTCCTAAAACACCAATAGAGTTCATTGCATGTGTCTTCCTTTAATAAACCACATGGATCCACTAGAGTTCGCTGAATGTATGTTCTTTTCATAGACCACATGGATCCACTAGTTTCATTGGATGTGTGTTCTTTTCATAAACCACATGGATCCACTAGTGTCATTGCATGTGTGTTCTTTTCAAAAACCACATATAGAGTCAATGCATGTGTGTTCTTTTCATAAACCACATGAATCCAAAAGAGTTCATTGCATGTGTGTTCTTTTCATAAACCACATGGATCCACTAGAGTTCTTTGCATGTGTGTTCTTTTCATAAACCACATTGATCCGCCAGTGTCATTACATGTGTGTTCTTTTCATAAACCACCACTAGAGTCATTGGATGTGTGTTCTTTTCATAAACCACATGGATCCACCAGTATCATTGCATGTGTGTTCTTTTCATAAACCACCACTAGAGGCATTTCATGTGTGATCTTTTCATAAACGAGATATGGATCCACTAGAGTCATTGCATGTGTGTTCTTCTCCTAAACCACCACTAGAGTTCATTGCATGTGTGTTATTTTAATAAACCACATGGATGCACTAGAGTTCATTGGATGTGTGTTCTTTTCATAGACCACATGGATCCACTAGTGTCATTGGATGTGTGTTCTTTTCATAAACCACATGGATCCGCTAGTATCATTGCGTGTGTGTTATTTTCATAAACAACATCTATAGTTATTGCATGTGTGTTCTTTTCATAAACCACATGGATCCACTAGTGTCATTGCATTTATGTTCTTTTCAAAAACCACATGGATCCACCAGTGTCATTGCATGTGTGTTCTTTTCATAAACCACATCTAGAGTCATTGCATGTGTGTTCTTTTCATAAACCACATGGATCCACTAGAGTTCATTACATGCCTGTTCTTTTAATAAACCACAGGGATCCACTAGTGTCATTGGATGTGTGTTCTTTTCATAAACCACATGGATCCTCCAGTGTCATTGCATGTGTGGTCTTTGCATAAACCACCACTAGAGTTATTGCATGTGTGCTATTTTCATAAACCACATATAGACTCATTTCATGTGTGTTCTTTTCATAAACCACATGGATCCAATAGAGTTCATTGCATGTGTGTTCTTTTCATAAACCACATGGATCCACTAGAGTTCTTTGCATGTGTGTTCTTTTCATAGACCACATGGATCCACTAGTGTCATTGCATGTGTGTTCTTTTCATAAACCACCACTAGAGTCATTGCATGTGTGTTCTTTTCATAAACCACCACTAGAGTCGTTGCATGTGTGTTCTTTTCATAAACCACATATGGATCCACTAGAGTCATTATATCTGTGTTCTTCTCCTAAACCACCACTAGAGTTCATTGCATGTGTGTTCTCTTCATAAACCAAAATGGATCCACTAGATTTCATTGAATGTGTGTTCCTTTCATAAACCACATGGATCCACCATTGTCATTGAATGTGTGGTCTTTTTTCATAAATCACATGGATCCACCAGTGTCATTGCATGTGTGTCCTTTTCATAAACGACATCTAGAGTCATTGCATGTGTGTTCTTTTCATAAACCACATGGACCCAACAGTGTCATTGGATGTGTGTTTTTTTCATAAACCACATGGATCCACTAGAGTTCATTGCATGTGTGTTATTTTCATGAACCACATGGATACACCAATGTCATTGGATGTGTGTTGTTTTCTTAAACCACGTGGATCCACCAGCCTCATTGTATGTGTGTTCTTTCCATACACCACCACTAGATTGATTGCATGTGCATTATTTTCACAAACCACATGGATCCACCAGTGTCATTGCATGTGTGCTCTTTTCATAAACCACATGGATCCACTAGAGTTCATTCCATGTGTGTTCTTTTCATAAACCACAAGGATCCACCAGTGTCCTTACATGTGTGTTCTTTTCACAAACCACCACTAGAGTCATTGGATGTATGTTCTTTTCATAAACCACATGGATCCACTAGTGTCATTGCATGTGTGTTCTTTTCATAAACCACCACTAGAGTCAGTGCCTGTGTGATCTTTTCATAAACCACATTTGGATCCAGTAGAGTCATTGCATGTGTGTTCTTCTCCTAAACCACCAATAGAGTTCATTGCATGTGTGTTCTTTTAATAAACCACATGGATCCACTAGAGTTCGCTGAATGTATGTTCTTTTCATAGACCACATGGATCCACTAGTTTCATTGGATGTGTGTTCTTTTCATAAACCACATGGATCCACTAGTGTCATTGCATGTGTGTTCTTTTCATAAACCACATATAGAGTCAATGCATGTGTGTTCTTTTCATAAACCACATGAATCCAAAAGAGTTCATTGCATGTGTGTTCTTTTCATAAACCACATGGATCCACTAGAGTTCTTTGCATGTGTGTTCTTTTCATAAACCACATGGATCCGCCAGTGTCATTACATGTGTGTTCTTTTCATAAACCACCACTAGAGTCATTGGATGTGTGTTCTTTTCATAAACCACATGGATCCACCAGTATCATTGCATGTGTGTTCTTTTCATAAACCACCACTAGAGGCATTTCATGTGTGATCTTTTCATAAACGAGATATGGATCCACTAGAGTCATTGCATGTGTGTTCTTCTCCTAAACCACCACTAGAGTTCATTGCATGTGTGTTATTTTAATAAACCACATGGATGCACTAGAGTTCATTGGATGTGTGTTCTTTTCATAGACCACATGGATCCACTAGTGTCATTGGATGTGTGTTCTTTTCATAAACCACATGGATCCGCTAGTATCATTGCGTGTGTGTTATTTTCATAAACAACATCTATAGTTATTGCATGTGTGTTCTTTTCATAAACCACATGGATCCACTAGTGTCATTGCATTTATGTTCTTTTCAAAAACCACATGGATCCACCAGTGTCATTGCATGTGTGTTCTTTTCATAAACCACATCTAGAGTCATTGCATGTGTGTTCTTTTCATAAACCACATGGATCCACTAGAGTTCATTACATGCCTGTTCTTTTAATAAACCACAGGGATCCACTAGTGTCATTGGATGTGTGTTCTTTTCATAAACCACATGGATCCACCAGTGTCATTGCATGTGTGGTCTTTGCATAAACCACCACTAGAGTTATTGCATGTGTGCTATTTTCATAAAGCACATATGGACTCATTTCATGTGTGTTCTTTTCATAAACCACATGGATCCAATAGAGTTCATTGCATGTGTGTTCTTTTCATAAACCACATGGATCCACTAGAGTTCTTTGCATGTGTGTTCTTTTCATAGACCACATGGATCCACTAGTGTCATTGCATGTGTGTTCTTTTCATAAACCACCACTAGAGTCATTGCATGTGTGTTCTTTCCATAAACCACCACTAGAGTCGTTGCATGTGTGTTCTTTTCAGAAACCACATATGGATCCACTAGAGTCATTATATCTGTGTTCTTCTCCTAAACCACCACTAGAGTTCATTGCATGTGTGTTCTCTTCATAAACCAAAATGGATCCACTAGATTTCATTGAATGTGTGTTCCTTTCATAAACCACATGGATCCACCATTGTCATTGAATGTGTGGTCTTTTTTCATAAATCACATGGATCCACCAGTGTCATTGCATGTGTGTCCTTTTCATAAACCACATCTAGAGTCATTGCATGTGTGTTCTTTTCATAAACCACATGGACCCAACAGTGTCATTGGATGTGTGTTTTTTTCATAAACCACATGGATCCACTAGAGTTCATTGCATGTGTGTTATTTTCATGAACCACATGGATACACCAATGTCATTGGATGTGTGTTGTTTTCTTAAACCACGTGGATCCACCAGCCTCATTGTATGTGTGTTCTTTCCATACACCACCACTAGATTGATTGCATGTGCATTATTTTCACAAACCACATGGATCCACCAGTGTCATTGCATGTGTGCTCTTTTCATAAACCACATGGATCCACTAGAGTTCATTCCATGTGTGTTCTTTTCATAAACCACAAGGATCCACCAGTGTCCTTACATGTGTGTTCTTTTCACAAACCACCACTAGAGTCATTGGATGTATGTTCTTTTCATAAACCACATGGATCCACTAGTGTCATTGCATGTGTGTTCTTTTCATAAACCACCACTAGAGTCAGTGCCTGTGTGATCTTTTCATAAACCACATTTGGATCCAGTAGAGTCATTGCATGTGTGTTCTTCTCCTAAACCACCAATAGAGTTCATTGCATGTGTGTTCTTTTAATAAACCACATGGATCCACTAGAGTTTGCTGAATGTATGTTCTTTTCATAGACCACATGGATCCACTAGTTTCATTGGATGTGTGTTCTTTTCATAAACCACATGGATCCACTAGTGTCATTGCATGTGTGTTCTTTTCATAAACCACATATAGAGTCAATGCATGTGTGTTCTTTTCATAAACCACATGAATCCAAAAGAGTTCATTGCATGTGTGTTCTTTTCATAAACCACATGGATCCACTAGAGTTCTTTGCATGTGTGTTCTTTTCATAAACCACATGGATCCGCCAGTGTCATTACATGTGTGTTCTTTTCATAAACCACCACTAGAGTCATTGGATGTGTGTTCTTTTCATAAACCACATGGATCCACCAGTATCATTGCATGTGTGTTCTTTTCATAAACCACCACTAGAGGCATTTCATGTGTGATCTTTTCATAAACGAGATATGGATCTACTAGAGTCATTGCATGTGTGTTCTTCTCCTAAACCACCACTAGAGTTCATTGCATGTGTGTTATTTTAATAAACCACATGGATGCACTAGAGTTCATTGGATGTGTGTTCTTTTCATAGACCACATGGATCCACTAGTGTCATTGGATGTGTGTTCTTTTCATAAACCACATGGATCCGTTAGTATCATTGCGTGTGTGTTATTTTCATAAACAACATCTATAGTTATTGCATGTGTGTTCTTTTCATAAACCACATGGATCCACTAGTGTCATTGCATTTATGTTCTTTTCAAAAACCACATGGATCCACCAGTGTCATTGCATGTGTGTTCTTTTCATAAACCACATCTAGAGTCATTGCATGTGTGTTCTTTTCATAAACCACATGGATCCACTAGAGTTCATTACATGCCTGTTCTTTTAATAAACCACAGGGATCCACTAGTGTCATTGGATGTGTGTTCTTTTCATAAACCACATGGATCCACCAGTGTCATTGCATGTGTGGTCTTTGCATAAACCACCACTAGAGTTATTGCATGTGTGCTATTTTCATAAACCACATATAGACTCATTTCATGTGTGTTCTTTTCATAAACCACATGGATCCAATAGAGTTCATTGCATGTGTGTTCTTTTCATAAACCACATGGATCCACTAGAGTTCTTTGCATGTGTGTTCTTTTCATAGACCACATGGATCCACTAGTGTCATTGCATGTGTGTTCTTTTCATAAACCACCACTAGAGTCATTGCATGTGTGTTCTTTTCATAAACCACCACTAGAGTCGTTGCATGTGTGTTCTTTTCATAAACCACATATGGATCCACTAGAGTCATTATATGTGTGTTCTTCTCCTAAACCACCACTAGAGTTCATTGCATGTGTGTTCTCTTCATAAACCATAATGGATCCACTAGATTTCATTGAATGTGTGTTCCTTTCATAAACCACATGGATCCACCATTGTCATTGAATGTGTGGTCTTTTTTCATAAATCACATGGATCCACCAGTGTCATTGCATGTGTGTCCTTTTCATAAACCACATCTAGAGTCATTGCATGTGTGTTCTTTTCATAAACCACATGGACCCAACAGTGTCATTGGATGTGTGTTATTTTCATAAACCACATGGATCCACTAGAGTTCATTGCATGTGTGTTAGTTTCATGAACCACATGGATACACCAATGTCATTGGATGTGTGTTGTTTTCTTAAACCACGTGGATCCACCAGCCTCATTGTATGTGTGTTCTTTCCATACACCACCACTAGATTGATTGCATGTGCATTCTTTTCACAAACCACATGGATCCACCAGTGTCATTGCATGTGTGCTCTTTTCATAAACCACATGGATCCACTAGAGTTCATTCCATGTGTGTTCTTTTCATAAACCACAAGGATCCACCAGTGTCCTTACATGTGTGTTCTTTTCACAAACCACCACTAGAGTCATTGGATGTATGTTCTTTTCATAAACCACATGGATCCACTAGTGTCATTGCATGTGTGTTCTTTTCATAAACCACCACTAGAGTCATTGCCTGTGTGATGTTTTCATAAACCACATATGGATCCAGTAGAGTCATTGCATGTGTGTTCTTCTCCTAAACCACCAATAGAGTTCATTGCATGTGTGTTCTTTTAATAAACCACTTGGATCCACTAGAGTTCGCTGAATGTATGTTCTTTTCATAGACCACATGGATCCACTAGTTTCATTGGATGTGTGTTCTTTTCATAAACCACATGGATCCACTAGTGTCATTGGATGTGTGTTCTTTTCATAAACCACATATAGATTCAATGCATGTGTGTTCTTTTCATAAACCACATGAATCCAAAAGAGTTCATTGCATGTGTGTTCTTTTCATAAACCACATGGATCCACTAGAGTTCTTTGCATGTGTGTTCTTTTCATAAACCACATGGATCCGCCAGTGTCATTACATGTGTGTTCCTTTCATAAACCACCACTAGAGTCATTGGATGTGTGTTCTTTTCATAAAACCACATGGATCCACCAGTGTCATTGCATGTGTGTTCTTTTCATAAACCACCACTAGAGGCATTGCATGTGTGATCTTTTCATAAACGAGATATGGATCCACTAGAGTCAATGCATGTGTGTTCTTCTCCTAAACCACCACTAGAGTTCATTGCATGTGTGTTATTTTAATAAACCACATGGATGCACTAGAGTTCATTGGATGTGTGTTCTTTTCATAGACCACATGGATCCACTAGTGTCATTGGATGTGTGTTCTTTTCATAAACCACATGGATCCGCTAGTATCATTGCGTGTGTGTTATTTTCATAAACAACATCTAGAGTTATTGCATGTGTGTTCTTTTCATAAACCACATGGATCCACTAGTGTCATTGCATTTATGTTCTTTTCAAAAACCACATGGATCCACCAGTGTCATTGCATGTGTGTTCTTTTCATAAACCACATCTAGAGTCATTGCATGTGTGTTCTTTTCATAAACCACATGGATCCACTAGAGTTCATTACATGTGTGTTCTTTTAATAAACCACAGGGATCCACTAGTGTCATTGGATGTGTGTTCTTTTCATAAACCACATGGATCCACCAGTGTCATTGCATGTGTGGTCTTTGCATAAACCACCACTAGAGTTATTGCATGTGTGCTATTTTCATAAACCACATATAGACTCATTGCATGTGAGTTCTTTTCATAAACCACATGGATCCAATAGTGTTCATTGCATGTGTGTTCTTTTCATAAACCACATGGATCCACTAGAGTTCTTTGCATGTGTGTTCTTTTCATAGACCACATGGATCCACTAGTGTCATTGCATGTGTGTTCTTTTCATAAACCACCACTAGAGTCATTGCATGTGTGTTCTTTTCATAAACCAGCACTAGAGTCGTTGCATGTGTGTTCTTTTCATAAACCACATATGGATCCACTAGAGTCATTATATGTGTGTTCTTCTCCTAAACCACCACTAGAGTTCATTGCATGTGTGTTCTCTTCATAAACCAAAATGGATCCACTAGATTTCATTGAATGTGTGTTCCTTTCATAAACCACATGGATCCACCATTGTCATTGAATGTGTGGTCTTTTTTCATAAATCACATGGATCCACCAGTGTCATTGCATGTGTGTCCTTTTCATAAACCACATCTAGAGTCATTGCATGTGTGTTCTTTTCATAAACCACATGGACCCAACAGTGTCATTGGATGTGTGTTATTTTCATAAACCACATGGATCCACTAGAGTTCATTGCATGTGTGTTATTTTCATGAACCACATGGATACACCAATGTCATTGGATGTGTGTTGTTTTCTTAAACCACGTGGATCCACCAGCCTCATTGTATGTGTGTTCTTTCCATACACCACCACTAGATTGATTGCATGTGCATTCTTTTCACAAACCACATGGATCCACCAGTGTCATTGCATGTGTGCTCTTTTCATAAACCACATGGATCCACTAGAGTTCATTCCATGTGTGTTCTTTTCATAAACCACAAGGATCCACCAGTGTCCTTACATGTGTGTTCTTTTCACAAACCACCACTAGAGTCATTGGATGTATGTTCTTTTCATAAACCACATGGATCCACTAGTGTCATTGCATGTGTGTTCTTTTCATAAACCACCACTAGAGTCAGTGCCTGTGTGATCTTTTCATAAACCACATATGGATCCAGTAGAGTCATTGCATGTGTGTTCTTCTCCTACACCACCAATAGAGTTCATTGCATGTGTGTTCTTTTAATAAACCACATGGATCCACTAGAGTTCGCTGAATGTATGTTCTTTTCATAGACCACATGGATCCACTAGTTTCATTGGATGTGCGTTCTTTTCATAAACCACATGGATCCACTAGTGTCATTGCATGTGTGTTCTTTTCATAAACCACATATAGAGTCAATGCATGTGTGTTCTTTTCATAAACCACATGAATCCAAAAGAGTTCATTGCATGTGTGTTCTTTTCATAAACCACATGGATCCACTAGAGTTCTTTCCATGTGTGTTCCTTTCATAAACCACATGGATCCGCTAGTGTCATTACATGTGTGTTTCTTTCATAAACCACCACTAGAGTCATTGGATGTGTGTTCTTTTCATAAAACCACATGGATCCACCAGTGTCATTGCATGTGTGTTCTTTTCATAAACCACCACTAGAGGAATTGCATGTGTGATCTTTTCATAAACGAGATATGGATCCACTAGAGTCAATGCATGTGTGTTCTTCTCCTAAACCACCACTAGAGTTCATTGCATGTGTGTTATTTTAATAAACCACATGGATGCACTAGAGTTCATTGGATGTGTGTTCTTTTCATAGACCACATGGATCCACTAGTGTCATTGGATGTGTGTTCTTTTCATAAACCACATGGATCCGCTAGTATCATTGCGTGTGTGTTATTTTCATAAACAACATCTAGAGTTATTGCATGTGTGTTCTTTTCATAAACCACATGGATCCACTAGTGTCATTGCATTTATGTTCTTTTCAAAAACCACATGGATCCACCTGTGTCATTGCATGTGTGTTCTTTTCATAAACCACATCTAGAGTCATTGCATGTGTGTTCTTTTCATAAACCACATGGATCCACTAGAGTTCATTACATGTGTGTTCTTTTAATAAACCACAGGGATCCACTAGTGTCATTGGATGTGTGTTCTTTTCATAAACCACATGGATCCACCAGTGTCATTGCATGTGTGGTCTTTGCATAAACCACCACTAGAGTTATTGCATGTGTGCTATTTTCATAAACCACATATAGACTCATTGCATGTGTGTTCTTTTCATAAGCCACATGGATCCAATAGAGTTCATTGCATGTGTGTTCTTTTCATAAACCACATGGATCCACTAGAGTTCTTTGCATGTGTGTTCTTTTCATAGACCACATGGATCCACTAGTGTCATTGCATGTGTGTTCTTTTCATAAACCACCACTAGAGTCATTGCATGTGTGTTCTTTTCATAAACCAGCACTAGAGTCGTTGCATGTGTGTTCTTTTCATAAACCACATATGGATCCACTAGAGTCATTATATGTGTGTTCTTCTCCTAAACCACCACTAGAGTTCATTGCATGTGTGTTCTCTTCATAAACCAAAATGGATCCACTAAATTTCATTGAATGTGTGTTCCTTTCATAAACCACATGGATCCACCATTGTCATTGAATGTGTGGTCTTTTTTCATAAATCACATGGATCCACCAGTGTCATTGGATGTGTGTCCTTTTCATAAACCACATCTAGAATCATTGCATGTGTTTTATTTTCATAAACCACATGGACCCAACAGTGTCATTGGATGTGTGTTATTTTCATAAACCACATGGATCCACTAGAGTTCATTGCATGTGTGTTATTTTCATGAACCACATGGATACACCAATGTCATTGGATGTGTGTTCTTTTCTTAAACCACGTGGATCCACCAGTCTCATTATGTGTGTTCTTTCCATACACCACCACTAGATTGATTGCATGTGCATTCTTTTCACAAACCACATGGATCCACCAGTGTCATTGCATGTGTGCTCTTTTCATAAACCACATGGATCCACTAGAGTTCATTCCATGTGTGTTCTTTTCATAAACCACAAGGATCCACCAGTGTCCTTACATGTGTGTTCTTTTCACAAACCACCACTAGAGTCATTGGATGTATGTTCTTTTCATAAACCACATGGATCCACTAGTGTCATTGCATGTGTGTTCTTTTCATAAACCACCACTAGAGTCATTGCCTGTGTGATGTTTTCATAAACCACATATGGATCCAGTAGAGTCATTGCATGTGTGTTCTTCTCCTAAACCACCAATAGAGTTCATTGCATGTGTGTTCTTTTAATAAACCACATGGATCCACTAGAGTTTGCTGAATGTATGTTCTTTTCATAGACCACATGGATCCACTAGTTTCATTGGATGTGTGTTCTTTTCATAAACCACATGGATCCACTAGTGTCATTGCATGTGTGTTCTTTTCATAAACCACATATAGAGTCAATGCATGTGTGTTCTTTTCATAAACCACATGAATCCAAAAGAGTTCATTGCATGTGTGTTCTTTTCATAAACCACATGGATCCACTAGAGTTCTTTGCATGTGTGTTCTTTTCATAAACCACATGGATCCGCCAGTGTCATTACATGTGTGTTCTTTTCATAAACCACCACTAGAGTCATTGGATGTGTGTTCTTTTCATAAACCACATGGATCCACCAGTATCATTGCATGTGTGTTCTTTTCATAAACCACCACTAGAGGCATTTCATGTGTGATCTTTTCATAAACGAGATATGGATCCACTAGTGTCATTGCATGTGTGTTCTTTTCATAAACCACATGGATCCACTAGTGTCATTACATTTATGTTCATTTCAAAAACCACATGGATCCACCAGTGTCATTGCATGTGTGTTGTTTTCATAAACCACATCAAGATTTATTGTATGTGTGTTCTTTTCATAAACCACATGGATCCACTAGAGTTCATTACATATGTGTTCTTTTAGTAAACTACATGGATCCACTAGTGTCATTGGATATGTGTTCTTTTCATAAACCACATGGATCCTCAAGTGTCATTGCATGTGTAGTCTTTGCATAACCACCGCTAGAGTTATTCCATGTGTGTTGTTTTCATAAACCACATCTACAGTCATTGCATGTGTGTTCTTTTCATAAACCACATGGATCCAATAGAGTTCATTGCATGTGTGTTCTTTTCATAAACCACATGGATCCACTAGAGTTCTTTGCATGTGTGTTCTTTTCATAAACCACGTGGATCCACCAATATCATTGCATGTGTGTTCTTTTCATAAACCACGAATAGAGTCATTTCATGTGTGTTGTTTTCATAAACCACATGGTACCACCAGTGTCATTGGATGTGTGTTCTTTTCATAAACCACATGGATCCACTAGAGTTCATTGCATCTGTGTCCTTTTCATAAACCACATGGATCCACTAGAGTTCATTCCATGTGTATTCTATTCATAAACCACATGGATCCACTAGAGTTAATTGAATTTGTGTTATTTTCATAAACCATACCTAGAGTCATTGAATTTGTGTTCTTTCCATAAACCACCAGGATCCACCAGTATCATTGCATGTGTGTTCTTTTCATAAACCACAGCTAGACACATTGCATGTGTGTTCTTTTCATAAACCACATGGATCCACCAGTCTAATTGAATGTGTGTTCTTTTTCTAAACCACATATGGATCCACTAGAGTCATTGCATGTGTGTTCTTCTCCTAAACCACTACTAGAGTTATTGCATGTGTGTTCTTTTCGTTAACCAGATGGATTCACTAGTGCCATTGGATGTGTGTTCTTTTGATAAACCACATAGATCCACAAGTGTCATTGCATGCGTGTTTTTTTTATAAACGACCACTAGAGTCATTGCATGTGTGTTCTTTTCATAAAGCACCACTAGAGTCATTGCATGTGTGTTCTTTTCATAAACCACCAGTAGAGTCATTGCATGTGTGTTATTTTCATAAACCACATATGTATCCACTAGAGTCATTGCATGTGTGTTCTTGTCATAAACCACCACTAGAGTCATTGCATGTGTGTTCTTTCATAAACCACATGGATCCACTAGACTTCATTGCATTTGTGTTCATTTCATAAACCATATGGATCCACTAAAGTTCATTGCATGTGTGTTCTTTTCATAAACCACTTGGATCCACCCGGGCCATTTGCATGTGTGTTCTTTTCGTAAACCAAATCTAGAGTCATCGCATGTGTGTTCTTTTCATAAACCACATGGATCCACTAGAGTCATAGCATGTGTGTTCTTCTCCTAAGCTACCACTAGAATCATTGCATGTGTGTTATTTTCATAAACCACATGGATTCACTAGAGTTGAATGCATTTTCATTATTTTCATAAACCACATGGATCCACCTGGGCCATTTGCATGTGTGTTATTTTCATAAACCACATCGATCCTAACCTTAGGAGAGCCCTAACCTTAGCCCCCAATGGTGATCGTTAGATCGAGTCTTCTAGAAGGCATGCCCTAAGACACTTGTTCTGTATCACGATTTTTTACATACCGTTCAATTGGGGCGCTTGGACAATTGCGATGGTTTTTTGTAAGAGCGATCCGCGAGTAGGATATTTTGTGACAAGATTGGCCATGCTTACAGTCCATTTGCTGTGGACAAAATGGCAATACCGCGCGCTCCACTTGCTAGGGTCACGTATTCCTTGGGCCCACTGATACATTGCAAATGTATCTATAATTTTTGATGTTCCATCCTTGGTTTTATCTACTTTCTTGTGTTTTGTCCACACTTTAAAGTAATTTTCATATGTTTTCTTGGAATAACCTATTAACAAGAGCCACAGTGTCAGTTGCCTGTTTTCTACTGTTCTTGGTTCCAGAAAGTCAAAAAATGAATATTCCCGGAATTGGACGGGACAAAAGCCAAAGTTGATATTTTATCGGAAGACTCATGGAGCTAGAATACGAGACGGAGGAGGGCCCGGGCCTGGCCACATCATGTGGTGGTGCTGGCTAGCCCTGGCCGCGCCACCAGGGGTGTGGGCCCCTCTGGCCTCCACTGACCTTGCCTCTTCGCCTATAAGAAGCCTCCCGATGCATAAACCCTAGATCATCAAGCCTCCAGCCACAAAAAGGTCCGCAGTGCCGCCGCCACCGAAGGGGAGATTCAGGGGACAGAAAGTCTTTGTTCTGGCACCCTGCCGAGACGGGGAAGTGCCCCCGGAGCCATCTCCATCGATCTCCACCACCATCTCCATCACCGTTGATGATTCCCATGATGATGAGGGAGTAGTTCTGTCTCGAGGCTAAGGGTTCTACCGGTAGCTATGTGTTCATCTCTCTCTATGCATGATCTTATTGAGATCATGAGCTTGTAATCTATAGATCTATTATGCTACTCGAGTGCTTTATTGAATCTCTGCTCTCCCCATGTGTGTGAAAGTGATAGCGTGCTCACCATGGTGGCACTTAGGCTAGAGATTACAAATACTTGTTATGAGTTATATTTGGAGTTGGATGTCTTTATGAAATTGTGGTGTTTGTTGGATTCATCTAGTACTCAAGGTGATAGTGTGGGGTTATCTAGATGGGAAAGATGAACTTTAAGGTGTGATGTTATAGCCCTACCAATGATTAGAGCGTTCAACCGGAGAGTAGTTAAGAGTAGTATCATAAAGAGAAGATATTTATATGAGAGTGTTCACTAGTGAAAGTATGATACCTAGGCCTTGTTTCTAAGCATTGAAACACCGTTTGCTATTAGATCTATTACATGTTTGCTTGCTTCCATCTTTATTTCAGTTTGCCTTTAGTCTTTTCCATGCCATCAAGTTATTTTCTATCACCGTTACCACTTATAATTATCTATACCACTTGTATTTCACTATCTCTTTGCCAAACTAGTGAACCTATAGACCTGACAAGTGTATTGGGTGTGTTGGGGACACAAGAGACTTCTTGTATCTTGATTGCAGGGTTGCTTGAGAGGGAATACCTTTTACCACTTCCTCCCTGAGTTCGATAAACCTTGGGTGATCCACTTAAGGGAAAACTTGCTGCTGTTCTACAAACCTCTACACTTGGAGGCCCAACAACTGTCTACAAGAATAGAAGTGGGTAGACATCACCCACCTGCTAGTGTCACGTCTAATTTACTTCTCTTCTTTCCCCTTGAACCCTCTTTCCCGACCTGCGTGCAAATGGCCCAGACACAATTTGTTATGCCCCATCCTCCGTCTACCGCCAGCAGGCTGCCCTCCCTGACCAGCATGCGGGATATCTATGAATAAATAAATGGAGCTTGCAAGTATGAATAATGGTATATGATTATGAACAGCTAGATTCTCTCTTATTCATCTTGTTAAGTTAATAAGTTCATTTGGGCCAGGTCCAAAAATTTATGTCAGAAACTGTGTTTCTATTTTTTGTGCATCAAATGCCACAAATGTTGGTGTTACCTACAATTTTGTCTACACATTCGTGTGATCCTAGAGATAATTATATACAATGAGGTTATGATTCTAATACTAGTATCATCCTACACATTCACTTGCTCCGAGGGGTCGTACGCTGGTGTGCACGTCCGTTGTCCGTAATTAGTGCGCGTGAGCAGGCGCGTGCCCATGCTAGTTTGATGAAACACAGTTGCGGTTGTGTTGGCTGTGTGCATGTCGTCATCTCGTTTCCAAATGCTTCGCTAGGCTTTCACAGGCATTTTTTAAAATGCGTGTCTCAGGAACCGCTTCCTCTGCCAGTTAACACGACCGAGGCCACACGAACACAATCATCCATGGTCGGCAAGAAGCAGCAGGACTCACCGTGGGCTAGTCTCCCTGAGGGACTCGTCCAGAAGATAGGTGACATCTTCCATTCGACGGACGACTTCGGCTACTACGCCGCCTTCCGGGCAGTATGCAATGCCTGGCACGGCTGCATGGAGGAGCGCTTTATGCCAGCCAACTAGATTGTTCTGGAGCACCAGTTGTCGGAGGAGTATCGTGTAGATGATGCCGCCATCACATTACTGAACATGAGAACTGGCTGCCACCTTGAGAAGAAGATTAGCTGGGTTATTCGCATGTGCTTTGTTGATATTCATCTATATATATGTGATCCTTTTTTTGCATTCACCTCCTATACTATCTATTTTTCAAGTTTTTTTCTTTGTCTACCAGCTGGTTTACTTTGATTGAATCTTAGTATGTTTACCTTTACTGAATCTCCGTTTCTCCTCTTGAAGGTACTTTTATGTGGGTAGCACATCTAGCGGCCTACTTGTGCTTGGACAGAGGGTGCAGTCGTACAAGACCCGGTAGTACAACCCCTTCTCGGGTTCTATCAAGCACCTGAGGATGGAGATACCGACTGAGCAGGTGGCTTATATCCCTGTGACGATGTTCCCGTTGTTGATGGTGTTTACATCAAACCATCTGCACAACAACATTTGGTGGGAAGATGAGGGCACGGAGGAAGGGAGATCCCGGTCTTTGGCAAAGGGTCGTACTCGCCGTATGACTTCACGGAACTCCGAAGCATGAATTCTTACGTCGGTGCTGTTTTCGTCGCAGATAGATACGGGTCTGTCCTCTTGACTATGTGTGGTGCTGCTCATGGAGATGTCCAGCTACAGCACTCCGCACGGACCCTGGAGATGCATCCCACCATTGCAGGCCTTGTTCCGGGCTGCCAGTTCCCAGAGAATCGTTTTTACCTTGTCGATTCCAATGGAGAGTTGTTGTTTGTTGTGAGTGGACTGGTCTACGGTGGCAGGCCGGTTGTTTACCGGGTGGATACCCATAACCATGTCCTTCAGCCGGTCAGAGGCAT
The DNA here is from genome assembly GCA_910589775.1 of Avena eriantha. NCBI lineage: Eukaryota > Viridiplantae > Streptophyta > Magnoliopsida > Poales > Poaceae > Avena > Avena eriantha. Next base: position 2,875,356 of record OU342746.1, read on the forward strand.
CAGAAGTTGTGCTCTCTTCGTTGCTGACAATCGGTGCGTCTACTTCGATAGTGCCAGGGTACCCACGGTGCAGGCATGTAGCATATACTACGGGGACCTATCCGAGATTAGATCTTACAACTTTAACGCTCTTGCGTGGGAAGAGGATCCAATGGTTGTATATGGGTATGGAGTAGGAGGATTACAGATCAATGACCGTCCTTTCGAACATGTAAGATTGCTGGCGGAGTATTGGAGAATTTACGAGCATTCTGAGCTAGAGATTGTGCCACCTTATGACGAGGATGGTAACAACCACTATGATTACTACGATGGCTATCCGTTAGATTGATGGATCGTGTGGGTTTGCTCCTGATGTATTCTCTTCAGGTCAGCTCTTTGTGTGTTCAGTTTTTTTGTAGTGGACGTCTATGAATTATGCAAGTTCTATGCGGTGCCCGTGTAATACAATGGATGTTCTCCCTGTTTCCAAAAGATCGTGTGTTGTACCTCTTACAATTTGACTGTTTTTTCATGTTCGTGTAGTAATTCCGATAGATGCTGGGTTTTTAACAATCCTGAAAGAACTTAGAACTATGAACTCCAGCAGATTATTACAATCCTCAGTAAACTTGACAGTAATAAAACGAAGCATAAAATTTGCGCTCGCACTAAACCCAACCGAAATTGCAACCAGCCTAAACAATATCTAAACCCGGATCACACCTACTGTAAACAGCGGTAAATCACCCGCAATTAGTCAGAACTACTTCTTCCTCGGTAGTAGGATCTGTCATCCTCCATGCTGCTCAGCTCGTCAGCGGCGGAGGCGGGCTAGAGCCTCACAACGGCGGCGGAGGCGTGCGGCATTGGAGCTCGGGAACAGTGAATGGGCGCAGCAACTTGGCACCGGAAGTAAAATGTCTGAAGGGATCGTTCTGCTTGGAGGGTGGATTTCGACGCCGCCGGTGCTAGGGGAAAGAAGGGAGAGGATTCGTGAAATTGGTCAACACACCAAGCCACCTAGTTTCTTGATTTGACTAAGAGGTTGCCGCGTTGGCGCTCGCATCACGGACAGATTACTAACATGTGGGTCTCGACCGTCTACTTCATGGGGTAGTTTAACAGAATGTTTGAATTTGGTAGGAGTGAGATGAGTTTGCCTCGAAATGGCCCCTCTCGGTAGTTGGTTACCCAACTTTTTGAAATGCAGTAATTTCAGGCAACTTAGGTACCACGATGCACTCGCTAGGAAACTTTCTGGCCGCAAACCAACAAGCCCCTCAAAGAGGGTCGGTACTCCCAGTGCATACGCTTCAGGTCTCCCATCTAAATAGTGGTTGTTTTCGAGTACCTCACTGCGGAGGTGCTAGAGCTCGCCGGGAAGCCGCGAAGGACAGCAACAAATCCACATCATCCCGCATCCAAGTTACCCGTGGAGGATGCTGCCAAGTCTCCTGAGAAGACCGTGGAGTCCCCCTAGAAGTCGGTAAGTTGTACTACTCCGTATGAGTGTGAGTTTGCTCTATTTGCAGTTTGGTTAATCATCAGTGTCAGTGTAATATTTGGATATGTGATGCTAAGGAAAAGCTTGTGAGGGTTCTCAAAAAAATATTGTTTTCCTAATCTTATCCTATACTCTCTTTGTTTAATATCACTCAGCATAATAGGTTTAGTCAAAGTAAAACATTACAAAATTTGAGCAACTATATACAATATGAAAAAGTACACTCATTGAAAAATCAATATTGTTGAAACACAATGAAACATACTTTAATATATCATATAGTGTTTGCCTAATATCGTAGATATTAATATTTTTTATGTTATGTTTTCTTAGACATTACAAAAATTGATGTTTCCTTTGTCAAACGTGTGAGAAATATGAAACAAAGAGAGTACCACCATATAGTGTATGAATAACTTTGAATATTGACCATGGGATCAACACTAGCAAATCCCAACATTGCCAACTGTTGGATCTTTTCCATTCTAGCATCTAGATGATTCTATTGATAGTCTTTACTCTTTAGCACAATGAATGCTGGGATGCGCAAACCTCAAAACACACCCGATTGCTTAATTTTAGGGTCTTTATGCTAAATGCATGCACTTGCATGTAATGTTCATTTTTCTAAGGTCCTTGATGTAACCTGTACTTCCACTAACCGTGTTAACTAAAGCACCCCGCTCCTACGGGACCTTCCATAGTTAGAAAAAAATGCCACCGCCCCAATTATCAGACAAAGTGGATCATGGTTTCTTATAACTCCAAGTTTTTAGTAATAGGATTTTTCAAGCTTCCTTGCTAACTTCGCACATTTAAGTTACTTCTTGCTCATTCAATGAAATTAGAATAAACTTTAGATACAAGTAAGCACGATAGATTGCTGTTGAATTAAATGTCTCTTTGGAGTTAGATGGGTGCATCTCCTTATAGTAAACAATGTTGTTGTTGTGAGTTTCCAACTATGAGGAAAGAACATTCTCAATTTTTTAGAGTAATGACGAGATTGTTCTTTTCTGTAAAGGAAGTCCGAAGTCCGGAGTTAGATTCCCATGTTTTATAAGTTTTCAAGCTCCCTAGCTAACTCCACACACTTGAATGACTTCCAGCCTTATCGAAGTTAGGTCAAATTTGAACTACAACTAAATTGTAGGTTGCTTTTAAAGATTTATGAAAAAACTTTTGGAGGTACCCAACAGGGGGGGGGGGGCAATTAATATATCAGAAACCACCGAGTTCAACTTCTTGCCAAGATTATGCATCCTGTCAGTTTAACAAAATTAGGCCAAACTTTAGCTACTAGTAAGCGCGATAGATTGCTCTTGAATTTAATGTCTTTTCAGAGGTAGATATAGGTGCATCTTCTTGTAGTTAACAATGCCCCCAGTGTGAGTTTGCAACTATCTTAGGAAAGAACATTCTTAATTTTTCGAGTGATGACGAGATTGTTCTTTCCCGTAAATAAAGTTTGAAGACTAAGGATCTGAATGCCAGAAGCCAAGTTTTCACACATATATAGTGGACCAACATGATGCACTTACGATTTCTCATGTTTTATGAGTTCTCAAATTTCCTAGCTAACTTCACCCACTTGAATTATTTTATGTCAATTTGTTGAAATTAGGTAAAATTTGTACTACTACAATTAGGTTGCTTTGAAAGTTTTACGAAAAATCTCTTGTAGGTACCCATGAGGGGCGTCAATTAATATATATCAGAAACCACCAAGATTTTTGACGACAGGTTCATCTTCTTGCTAATATTTTTCATCCTAAGCATTTAATGAAATTAGGTAAATCTTGATCTACAAGTAAGCGTGATAGATGGCCCTTGAATTAAATGTCATTTCGGAGGTATATGGGTGCATCTTCTTCAACTCTAGTAAGCAGTGTCGTCGGTGTGAGTGTCCAACTACTAGGAAAGAACATTCTCAATTTTCCGAGTGTTATGACAAGATCGTTCTCTCCCGTAAATAAAGTGCGAAGAATATTCGATCTAAATACCACAAGCCAAGTTTTCACACATATATAGTGGACCAACAACATGTTGTACTTACAATTTCTCGTGTTTTATAAGTTCTGAAACTCCCTATCTAACGCCGCCCACTTGAATGACTTTATGTCGATTTATCGAAATTAGGTTAAATTTGAACTACTACAAGTAAATTGTAGGTTGCTATGAAATTGTAGGCCACATAGTAGGCCTTATTAAGGTGGACTTTTCCCTACTACTATAATGGAGCAGTTTTGAATTGGATCCATAACACAAATCCTGACCGTTGGGCTGTTAGATCCAATGGTTCAGAGCAGCTAGATTCGTGTTGAATAGTACCTAGAGCAAACTCCACCATTCATGTTCTAGAACCATCATGTCACCAGCCCCAAAATTTCATAGCACAATAGGTTGTATTCTCTGTACTACTATAATGGAGTAGTTTTGAATTGGATCCATAACACCAATCCTCGCCATTGGGCTATTAGATCCAATGTTTCACACTAGCTGGATTCGTGTTGAATAGTACCTAGAGCAAACTCCACCATTCATGTTCTATAACCATCATGTCACCAGCCCCAAAATTTCATAGCACAATAGGTTGTATTCTCTCTACTACTATAACGGACTAGTTTTGAATTGGATCCATAACTCCAATCCTCACTATTGGGCTATTAGATCCAATGTTTCACACTAGCTGGATTCGTGTTGAATAGTACCTAGAGCAAACTCCACCATGTTCTAGAACCATCATGTCACCACCTCCAAAATTTCATAGCACGGTAGGTTGTATTCTCAATATGTGTAGATAGTTATTATTAATAGACTTAATGAATGCATTTTCTCTAACAAGACTATTGGTTGATAACAACTTAATGTTTGTTATATAACATTTCGTATAGTACTAGTTTACACAATGCGGGAGTAGTATATTTCTTTGCTTAGACATCTGCTCACCTCTGTCCATGCGTTGTACATGCTTAGAGAATAAAATGTTGGCAGGGGAAGAGGGCAGCAACAAAGAGGAGTGGAAGGCGGTTGCATGTCAGAGAAAAGCTATGATGGGTTCCTGACATGAGGTACTCCTGCGACCTTCCAGTGTACACTCTACTAATAGTAAAATTCAGGATCTATGCATGCGAAACAAATCGTGTCTTTTCTCTATCCTACGCTATCCTCCATCTCTCCTCCCCTTTCCCAATGCAAACTGGCATGGCTGATCTCTTCCTTGTCCATAGCGTGGCACAACGCACGTGTCCCTTGGTACGGCGGCTCTGTGTCTCTGGCGTGTTCGACAACCCCATGTTGGTGTGGAGTAGGGACGAGGAGTACATAGGAAGTAAACAACTTTGGTCCTTGGCGACACAAAAATTCAAAATTTTCCGTTTTGAATTTTTCACTTGCTTCCCAAACATCGTGAAGGAATGTTATTCAAAAGATCAGCTATTCGCAGTACTATACTTATTATCTTATCATTATCTTGTCTTATCTCTTACAATACTATACCACTTCATATAGTGTACGGATTAACTTCGAACATTGACAGTTGGATCAAGATTGGCAAATCCAAACATTGCTAACCGTTGGATCTTATTTTCCATTCTTAGCACCTAGAAAGATTCTACTGATAGTCTTGAGCATGATGAATGCTAGTATGCGCAAACCTCAAAAGACACACTTAATTCATTTCTCAGTTTCAGGGTCCTTGTTCTAAATGCATGGACATGGATGCAATTTTCATTTTTTTGAGGTGCTTGATGTAACTTGTACTTCCACCGACCCTGTTAACTCTCAAGCACCTCGCTCTTATGAGACCTACCATTAGATCAGCCATTAGCAGTACTTCTTATCTTATCTTTATATTGTCTCTTATCTCCTACAATACCATACCACTACTTAGTGTAGGGATTAACTTTGAACATTGATCGTTGGATCAAGACTGGCAAATCCAAACATTGCTAACCGTTGGATCTTCTTTTCCATTGTTAGCATCTAGAAAGATTCTAATAATGGTCTTTAGCATGATGAATGCTAGTATGCGCAAACCTCAAAAAACACAGTACTTCATTGCTCAGTTTCAGGGTCCTCGTGCTAAATGCATGGACATGGATGTAATTTACATTTTTTATGAGGTCCTTGATGTAACTTGTACTTCCACTAACTGTGTTAACTCTCAAGCACCTCGCTCCTACGATACCTACCATTAGATAGGCCATTCGTAGTACTTTTTATCTTGTATTATCTCTTACAATACCATGCCACTTCATATAGTGTATGAATTAACTTTGAACATTGAATGTTGGATCAAGACTGGCAAATCCAAGCATTGCTAACCGGTGGATCTTATTTTCCATTCTTAGCATCTAGAAAGATTCTACTAATAGTGTTCAGCACGATGAACGCTAGAATGCACAAACCTCAAAACACAAACTTCATTGCTCAATTTCAGGGTCCTTGTTGTAACATCAAAATTTTAGCAACCCTGATTAGTTGTGCAGAATGCAAAAACCAGGGGGAACAAAACCTTTTTCTTGTTTAGTGATGCAGTGTTTGCTTTCTTGTTGGTACTTATGCATATGACTATGCATTAGATGATATACTTCTTACCTCACCCTCAGTTTCCAAAAGCTACTTAACAAAATTGTATTGGCTTATTTTACATATTCTCAAGTGTTCTAGCATTTCTAAAACCTTAGCCAAGATGCATTTGCAAACCAAACTATTTTTGTTGGGGGGATACCCCTAGGTAGGGTCACACCGGGGTATAAAGGTCGAGTTAGCTGAGGTACGACTCGGTCAAAGCGGATGCTGACCGGGTCACCTCAAGGCAAGCCAACTTACAGAGTGACCCGGCCCTGGTGGATGTTCACCTAACGTTAAACCGGCCGACATAAAACATATGATAGCTATGTTTGACTTAGCATGTTTGCAGTTACCCGCGTAGCTGGGTTAGCCAAGGGCTAGCCGGGTTACATTTGGCTTCCAAGGGAAGGAAGGAATCTCTCGCTGGTCAAAAGCTAGCCTCTATCCACTATAGCGTGAGCGAAGCAGGTAGAGGGAAGGACCAGCGGGGCATGGCCAACAAAAGTGATGTAGCTAGTGTCGATTGACGCTATCAGTGTCTGGTGATGCAAAGCCACAGAGGGCCTCAGGGAGGCTTACGCCCTGAGTCCGTACTAGCCGTTAAAAGTGTAAAAGAGGCATCTTGCTTTAACCAAGGGGAGTATTTAGGGAATATGCTTCCACGTGTGCCCTAGATTTGTAACCTAGGCTCCCCTATATAAGGAGCACTTGGGCCTCCATACCAAAAGATCGATCATTCGGTTAAGGAAGAACCCTAGAGCTTTGAAGTGGGTTGTAAGAGAACGAGTCATGCGTACATCCGCATCACGTCATCAAGGGAGGCGAGCCACCTCTCAGCGCGGCTCATAGCGCACGTGTCACTCGCCCCACAAGCTGCGATGAGGTCATGATGACAGCTCCAGATGCACGAGCAAGCAAAGACCTAGCACCAGATCCGGACGCCATGCCAAAGTAGGCAAGGTCTAGATTTCCTCCCCTAGGGAGGCCAGAGAATGTACTGCAGCAGGCAATAGATAGCTTAGCAACACCCATAGCTCCAGTAGTAGATCTATATTAGGTGCAGGCAGAGCTAGAGGAAACTAGGTAGAAAATGCTAGCTGGTGCGAAAAAAGTAGCTGAGTTGCAACAATCGGTAAACATCACTTTGCGGGAGTATGCAAAGGCAAACCGCATAGATGGGGTAAAAATCAGAGATAGGAACCTGATACCTTCGATCCGTATTACGGATGTAGTGTAGCTTCTTTTTCCCTAGTAGACCTAGGTTATCGATTCCTTGGGAAGCGAATCCGTAATGAAGTTACTTTAACGGACCTTCAGGAGATTTAGAATTCCTTTTGTGCTTTTACCGGACCAATAGCTTGCGTCTTTTTATTGTTGTCGATGATGGAGGGAGACGGCCTAGGGCGTTTGGTTTCACCTCTAGCTGTGCAAAACATCTGATGGGAATAAAAGATAGAAGTAAAGTATGCATGTACTTGTTAGAGAAAGATAAATTATATGTGGGCAGTGCATCCATAATTGCTATTGCCTCCGCAACCGCTTATAGCAATAACCTACTAGTCTCATCCATAGAAGACAGAGAACTAATGATATGAATAGTGATGTCACCGTTAATCCCAAGTAAATCCCTCACATACAGTCGTACTACCCCTTCTGTCACTAGGGTTCCCAACCTACAGATCAGTCATTACTCATACTCCATATACCTAGATCAACCCTCGGGGTCTTGTGTACCTGACAAGTCCTTGGAGTGATACAAGAGAAGATACAATAATCATCATGTCAGACAAAGTAATACATGATCCCATCTATGATAAATAACATAGACAATTGCTACATAGCTAGGTGAAATCACTTAGCCTATGGAGAATTACTCACACATAGAGATGAGATCAACAATCACAAACATTCTAATGAAAATCATAAAATTGATAGCAATAGTCTTACAATGTCAGCAATCGAAGAAGAGATCTACTATTACAAGGGGTGGAATATGGCTATGGAGATGGAGAAGGGTTTTGAGATCTGGAGGCGGCTGGTGATGTGTGACAGAGACTTTTGGTGAGGTCTGGCTTGTTTTCTAGTCGCCCGAGGCTTCTTTATATAGGGGTCCCTTCACAAAAGTTGTTCTGTTTGACCTAACGGTGGCGGCGCCAACTATACGACCGGAGCTATACGGCCGGAATTTTTGCTCCAGTCATATTTTGGTCGTTAAAGCGTGTACCTCCGCTTTACGGCTCCTCGTTTCTTCTGGTTGTTGGAAATCTCGTATCTTTACCTTTAAAGTAGTGATTCCCATCTTCTAACGACATTACCTGCGCAGAAAAAATATAAAAGAAAGGATTGCATACCCCTCTGAATATTAGGCATTAGTGGCATGGTTTAGAGAGATATTTCATCAAAATTATGAATAATATCCATTTTAAATGTGGACGTATATGGCTATATTTCAGAGCCATCAGAACCTGATCTCAAAGATTGACAGGGAGTATGTACCTAAGCTGGGTTAGACAACTACTATAGTAACTGCGGGGCTGGAGAGGTATAGTACCCTGACTAAGAACCTCAGGGCTGCCAATGCGGCTGCATCTGAGTTAAGGCTTAACCAGAGAGGCCCGGGAGAGGCAACAGTAGAGAGTTAACCACTTGTTGAGGGTGGCATGTCACCATAATGAGCAAATAAACAAGGGAAACTCGGCACAACCCGTAGAGTCACATGTAGTTTATTTGGCAAGAAATAACACGATGAAATCCGCTGGAGCTGCGTCGTCCCCTGGTAACAGCCCTAGGAGTGAGGAAGTGGTAACCTCAGGGAGAAAAGACAAGAAAATGGTCTCATATGACCCAGTAAGGGCAGGAAAAGGAAAGGCGATGCAAGTTGATGATGATCGTCATAATGCTAGCTGGGGTGAAGCTGGCCGAAGTAACCATGACCAAGGCAATGTCGGTCGAAGGATAGTTGCCAATGGCAACACCGAACAGTGTAATCCCGCAGCCACAGGACAAAATGCTCCTTCGCAATAGCAGCAGCAGTACGCACCTCGGTAGGAGAGAAGTGTTGGCCCATCAATGCAGCAACAAAATGCTCGTATGGGTCTGGACAGGTACAATGATGGTTACTCGGTAATGACTGATGCCTCATTTCCTAGACCAGAGCACCATGTGATTGGATCAAGGTTGGGGAACAGGAATTTACAGCCGGATGATGCAAGGCTGAAGCTGGACCGAATCTATAGGTCGGAGATGATTGAGGTGCAAGGTCCTCCGGGTCCAGCATGTTTTGGACCTCGGATCATGAGGTGTCCGCCTGTGCCGAACTTTTAGCTGGCCCGTGGAACAAAGACATATGATGCTAGAACTAAGCTGGATGATTGGCTTATTGACTATGCAACAACAGTCAAGATAGCCGGAGGAAACTTGAGATGGGCAGTGAGGTACGTACCTCAAATGTTAGAAGGACCAACTAGGGTCTGGTTAAATAACTTGCCAGAGGGAAGCATCAACTATTGGATATACTTCGAGGAGATGTTTGTTAGTAAGTTCTCAAGCACGTACAAGAGGCCGAATAGGCCACAGTCTCTGGCGTTGTGTAAGCAAAGATCGAATGAAACAAACTGGGAGTTCTTGACTTTCTAGTGTAATGTGAGAAATTCCTGCGAAGGGGTAATTGAGTCACAAGCTATTGTGTGGTTCGCCTAAGGATGTAGGTATGCAAGCATGTTGTGGAAAATATTGCAAAGAGATATGCCAACTACATTGGCAGAAACAATTTGGATTGTTGATTCGTATGCGTTGGGAGATCCGACCCAACCTTAGATGATGTCCAGTGAATCCAACGATGAATACTACCCTCGTGAGGGTGTCGGATTATCACGGCGCAATGACTTCCGGGGTAAAAGGAGGGATGATCACCAAGATTACAGGTACAACTCGCAGCAAGTGGCGGCTGCAGATCAGGATCAGCCGAATGCCAGTGCTAGCCAGCCCTAGAAAACTGGAGGGCAACATTGGCAGCAAAAGGGTGAAGGCAAGAAGCTTTGGACACCAAAGCAAAAGAAACAGTGGCAAGAAAGGAAGGATCATCTGAGATACATGTTCGAGTCTATGTTTGATCAGCCGTGCAAGTTCCATATGCCGAGTCTGAATAATCCAGCGAACCATACGACCTGGCAATGTGAATGGATGAGGAAGTTAGAGCAGGGTCAATGCGGTAATGCTGGCTGTGACGAGGTATATGCCTTGGTCGGACCAGGAAATCACTTGGAGCATCAAGGATCACCCGATGCTCATGCCGAGTCCTGGATCATATGCACTGGTAATGGATCCGACATTCATTGGGCCGAATATCAATGTGAGGTTTTCCAAGGTGCTGATAGACAATGGTAGTAGCATTAACATCATGTACAAGTATACCATGCACTAGCTAGGAAATCGGAGAACCTGCTTCAAGCAACAAGGATCACCACTATAAGAAAAGTTGGCTTTTACAACAGACGATTTTCATGGTTGAAGGCCCTTTTTTGTGGCTAAAAAGTCTTCTACGATGGATGCCCTTCGTGGTAAAGCCCCGTCACAAAAGAATATACAACGGTCTTTTTCTAACTGTGGTGAATCGCACCCTTCAGCCATGAAAACTTGTTCCGTCGTAGATCTGTTTGCCAGCCGTGTTTACTGCTGACGTCATACAAAATGCGACGTGGCAAACACTGTTAATGACCAGTTACCACCATTAGTGGCCACGGAAACCATGGTAGAAGCCAGGCCTAGCCAAGGCCTGCTCATAATTAAGTTGGCCGGCCCATCAAGAGATCCCAATAATATTACGACATGTTACTGTTTCGTCCGACAATGTTTGAAATGAGCCCAAAGATGTGGCCAGCAGTGGCCCACGAATGTTAGGTAGGCCCGACACTATTAAAGCCCACGGTCATCCCGTCACTGTTCTCACAGCTCGTCATGGACTGCCTATGAACGGCCCACTTTTGAGAAGGTCCGATACTGTTCTGGTCTTTTACTATTCTGACTCGTTACTGTTCTGTCCATGTACTATTCATGTCTGTTACTGTTGTGGTCCTTTACTGTTATGGCCCGTTATTATGGTGGTTGCCCCTGTTCTGGCCTGTTACTATTCAGGCATGTTACTTTTCTGGCCTATTAGTATACTGGCCTATTACTATGCTAGATTGCCACTGTTCTGGTCTGCTAGTGTTTGGGCATGTTACTGTTTTAGCCTATTACTGTTTTGGCATGTTGCTGCTTTAGCTAGTTACTGTTTTGGAATGTTGTTGTTTTAGCCAGTTACCATTGTTGTTTTGGTCTGTCACTGTGTTGTCATGTTACTGTTTTGGCCAGTTACTGTTACTGTTTCGGTAATTCTTAAATCTGATCGACCTGTCTCGTGCAGTCATGGTATCGCCTTGCATGGACGACGTCAACTAAATGCCTACATGGCCTATGCAATTTATCTAGATATTACACTAGCTACAAACTTCTTAAAAATGTTACAAAATATGAACAAAATGGAAAGAAAATTCAGCACTTCAATTGCTAATCAAGTTGATAGTAGAGTCCTCAATTTGCTTTCTCAATCCATCAATTGCATCTCCCTTTGGGTGTGACAGCTACATTGGAAAACCACCTTGAGATATGATCTTGCAGTGCCCTTTTTGGTGGCGATAGCAAGAATTGCAGTCTAAAACTAACTAATAACAAGATAATACAGCAAAGAGGACAAACTACTCATAGATAAGAATGAACCAGATAAGAATTATAACTACATAATACAAACTTGTAGGGTAGGAATGCAAACCATGAATGAATTATATAGTAGAGCATAGTTATGTCGTTGCCTAGGACGAACCAGAACCAGATACGAGATATAATGGTGTGGCTTGTGAACCTGTAGAACAGGACAAACAAGCATTAGACAAGTATGCCAACAATGTAATGAGGAATCAAACAAAGTGTTTCTTTGAATTTCAGTATAAACTAGCCAGGTCATTTCAGCAAATATATATGGAAGCAGTGGTATCTCCTGGAATGCAAGAGACATTGGGTGACTCGGAATTTGCGATGAGCTACACAATATTGTCCCTGTAGGCTGCGAATGGAAAACACGAATGGAAAACACAAATGAACTATACAGTAAATAATAATTATGTCGTTGATTAGGACGAACTAGCACCATATATAAAAAATACATAATGGCATCGCTGGTGGACCTGTAGGCTGCGCAAACCAACATGTCCAGTGTTGTCTTTTTGAGCTCTACACAAAGAAAACGAAATTAGTTAGTGTTTCAGCTTTTGAAGAACCAGATGGCAACAACAAAATTATAATCAAACTAGTAGGAAGAGTTTGAACGGGTACCACAGGATAGAAGAACGATGTCAGGGAGGAAATAATAGCAGGAACTTAGCTTAGGAATAACCAGTTAGAGTCAATAACTATGTAGCAGGGAATCCACACTAATATGTTGCACTGACATTACATTATTCAAGAACTACACAATAGCAGGCATTTACTGGTGTACGGAGCAGCTAAGATAAGAACATGTGCATGACAAAATAACAGACATGTGCATGACTTGATATTTGTAGACAAGCAAATGCAAACCAACATGTCTAATAACATTGTATGTACTAGCAGGAAGAACATGCATGCTCAGTGACTTGTATGTACTAGCACGATTACAAAAATGCAGTTCATTGCGACAGGCTTAAACCTGCTATCCACTGACAAAACAAAAACTGGTTGGAGATTTGGTTAACCTTGGTCGAAGAGGCGTCTAAGCATCATCGGTACCGTGCGAGTGACGTCTAGGTCACCGAGGGTGCTGCGGTTGCGGTGGCTATTGGCGTCGGGGAAGCAGATCATAGGCGGTCGATGCTGGCTTGAAAGTGGTGGACGAGAGTGTCGCTGAGGTAGATCCGGTGCAGTGAACGAATGACGGACGTGCAGCTGGTCTAGAGCGGTGGACATAGAACTCTTTGAACTAGATCAAGCCTAGTGGACACCGATGAAGCGGATCCGGTATGGTTGGGTAGCTTTCGGTGGCGAGGAAGCAGAGCTTGGACGGTCGATGATGCCATCGGTGTGGTGAACGACACCGTAGCTCCTAGACCTGGTGGATGAGCGTCGGTGAAGTGGCTTCCCGGTGGTGCACGAGACCGCAGATCAAGCCGGTGAGTGTGGTGGTCGTGGAGGGGATAGGGGAGCTTGGGATTTTGGGGATGGCCGACATGAAAAACTGGGGGAAAACGGGACCATAGAGGTGAGCAAAAAAATTATGATCGTGCCCCCGAGCTACCGACTTTAGCATGCGCATTTGTCATTTGAACAATGGGTTGATTTGGAATTTTAAATTCTAGAGTTTTTGAAACGGAAGGGCGTGAAATGCTTCAAGGTCGGTGTGTGGTTTTCCCACTCGATTGAGAATTTGAATTTGGCTTGCGCCCATCTAATAATAATAATAGAAAAATGGTACTCCCCCGGTCGGTGGGATATTTTGGCTCAAAGTTTTTGAAACGGTGGGGCGGGAAATGCTTGGGAGGTGGGTGATTTTGCCGCTTGATTGAGATTTTGAATTTGGCTAGCCTCCATCTACTAATAGAAAAAAGGTAGTAGACCGTACGCTATCTGTCCAGGAATTGAAGGCCGAGAGTCACATCAACTGATCATCCATAAACATTTTTTTGCACAGAAACTTGGATACCTTCCATTCACACAGCATAGGCGGTAAATTTTGCCGCTTGACTCAGATTTTAAATTTCTCTAGGGTCCATGTAATAATATAAAAATGGTACTACCTCGGTGGGTGATTTTTCCTGAAAATGTTTGAAACAGAGGGGGTGCGAAATGCTTCGGGGTCGGTGGGTTATTTTCCCGCTCGATTACGATTTTGAATTTGGCTGCCGACCATGTTTTTATTACTAGAAAAAAGGTTGTGTATAATGAGCTTTTTTGGTGGGTCTTCTAGTTCTCCACAGGGACTTCCTACTACTCCGCCGAATCTCTCATCTGAGAAAGTAGGATTGGATAGCCTGACATCCCAAGCTGTGGAAAAGGCTAAGCTTTTCCACAGTACTTCTACTTCGAGAGTGAGTTAGTAAACAGGATCAACTTTATGATCCATTTTTGAAAATTGCAATCACAGAATCAGAACGAGTGGGTCTAGAGTCAATCCTCACACAGTTGAGATGCAGCTTCTCCCTTCTCCTTTCCAATGGCAAGTGGATCTCATAGCCTCAGACAATTCGATAGCTGTCACGTGCAACGGCATGGACTCGTTAACGATATTGTCCCTCTAATCCGCAAGGTTCGTCCACGGAGGGTGAGTCAGGGCCTAAGATCAGGCCGAAAGGCATAGTCGATGGACAACATGTCAATATTCCTGTGCTACCCCTTATTCCCATACAATGGGTTCCTTTTCCCAAATTTTCCTTTTAGCAATCTGCAGGTGGTGATGATCACCCCAAGGTATGCGCTAGCGCCCTTGACGGGCACTCCAGGTGATTTCAGCCTACTTCTACTTGAAAAGCTTCTTCATCGACAAATTCTTCCACCGCCATCTGTTCAGGAATTTAAGGAGAGACACACATCAACTCATGCCTCCGATTCCAACGGGATAGGCGGTAGGTTTTGGTGGTCGATGGTGATTTTCAATTTAGATATTGTCCAAAGAATAATTAAAAAAATAGCCCGTTCTCCCTCTATTTCAGGGATCCAAGTCAGGGATAGTGATTATCTACCATGCGTATGAAAATGCAGGTCTCCGATACAAGAATGTTTGTTTAACATAACAACAAATAAATGTCTGAAGTTGCTCTGATTCAAGAAGGTGAAAATGGTGTGCAACCAAGGTCTACTAATTATTTAGGTGTCGGCACAGACTCTTCTACAGGAAGCACTAACTAAATGGTAGTACTAATTCAGATCAAATAAAAAGCCTGCTGCGAAACAAATACTCCTACTACAACATACTATCAAAACACAAAGACTAGCTAAAGTATATGTAGAACAAATAAAACAAGATTTCATCACGCATACACTACTATATAGATAACACCATTTCATCATATAAAACAATGTTCTATCATACACACATAGGCCCCCAAAACAAACATACAACTCTAATGTTCCAGCCATGTGACTGCAGCACAAACAAAGGTGCCGCCACAGTTCCATCAGCTACTAAAACAAACAAATATCAGACTATAGCTCCAAATAACACAACCTGGGCAAACACATACTTGTCCAAACAAGCCTTGCTTATTCATCCGACTGTTATTTTCATCTCCTTGATGTTGTAGTCTCAATCAGCTGTGTTGCTGACATGACTTCATTTTCGTTTCTTTGATTTAGCACTCTGAATCACGTCGGTTGCTAAAGGAAATGAACAAAATGATCAGAAAAATAAGAGGTGTACAAAAATGAAAGGATTGCACATGAATGACTGCACTAAGCAGGTGTCATAATGTAGGGATGTAAAGTACACCAACGTTTAGAAGATCTGAACTTCTTAGACTTCATGCTGCTGAGATCTAATTCGAATACTCCCTCCTTCGCCCATATAACCACCATTTCTCGATCCTCAAATGCGCGGAGTAACCTTACTGCATCTTTCCCACCATCTACCCATGATTTATCAAGGCCATGGAGAGTATCCAACTCAACCTTTATATGAGGCACCAAGTTTCCCATTTGCCTGTTGATGATCTTGCACTGGACCACGTGTTTAGACTGAAGTCTCTTATAACCGCAAGGGCAACATCTTCATTATGCCACTTAGCGATGACAAAATTACGTCTAGAAATATCATGTGTCTTATGGGGAACTCAATATAACACAAATTTGTTGTCACGTTATCGAAGGCAATTATATATCTGGAGTTCATTGTTGGCCAGTACAAAATGTCCCCTATGAGAGTTGATGGCCTGCGATCAATCTTAGCCAGCAGCTCAGCAGGTTCAATCCAGTCCTCCCATTTTCCTAACTCCGATGAGTACCTCTACGCCAGTGCTTGGTTACCATTGGTTACTATCCAAACAACCAAGAAATTGCTACAATAGTGTGAAGACAATTGCCCAAGATTTCTCGAACAGAAAATTGTGCTGCTATCATACTCACGTATCCGCCAAATTGGTGGTTCTGGTATCACTGTTTCACTTCCAGTGATTGGATCCCAAGCCTTTATCATGTTAGACCCTTGCGGATAATGAAGTAGCACCCTACCATTGCAACATTCGAGTACATATGGTTTGTAGGCTTTATGTACTTCCACCAGCCTGTTCAGCTTCTGGAAGATGGATTGATCAAGATTATGATCTGTTAAGGATCGAGTGTCCTCGGAGCTGTTGGTGAAAAACCCAAGTAATGGCATTCCTCTGTTGTGTGACAGGGTTAGCCTTTTGAAATCGTTGCTTCCCATGAAGTCCATCCAACATTTTTGGGCCACTAATGCCCTTAGTATGCAGGATGGGTGCGGAGGAAGCCTAACAAGAATCTGACCAAATAAATCACCTGGCAAGTCGGTGATTGTTGCATATGTTCTTCCACCGAAGCTGGTAGGATGATGCAAATAGCACAAGTGCATCAGCAGAATTAAGTTAACAACACAATGCACAATTTACAACCCTAAAAAAGAATTAAGTAAACATCACAATGCATCATACATTTTGATAGGAAAATTTATCATCGAAATTTCCTAAACTGCACCCATTTGAAAAACTACCTAAAAAGCAGAGGTTGTAAACAAAATAACCTAAAAAGCACAAGCGATCAACCAGAGTAGTACGAAAGCACCGCAAAATGCTTTAGCATGTCAGAACTAGGAAAAGGGAATGAAGAACTTTTTTAGGTCACCGGGGAGGATAGAAAGGCCCCACCTAAATTTTCTAGTTTTATCATCAAGAAGAGGAGAAAAAACAGACGCAACATCAGTGACTTGGGGAACCCAAGTCTCACGGTGACTTTCCCCAGGATCTACCTTCCATCTTAGATCAAACAAATGACAGTAGTTCACATTTTTAACAAAAAAGTAAAACTATTCAGAAAAAATTGACAAAAAATCAGTAAATCATCGGTGCCTAGGTTTGAATCATGTGAAAGTTTCATCCCATTCGGATCAGTAGTTTGTGATTAAATATATTTTAATGTTCCCAATACTACTATTTTAAACAAATATCCACTGCGTCCAGAAAAACCCCGGAGCAGAATACACAAAAGAGGGAGGAAGTCATGGAGACAAAATCCAACGCATAACTTACAATGTGGTCGACGAGTTCTGAGCAGATGGAGCAGCTGTCGTCGATGAATGACGAGCCACAACTGTTGACGCTGAAGAAGGACGACCATGAGCTAACGCATTCCGAGCATCCCACGCAGCCATCGCTTTGGCAGCGGAAGCCAACATAGCCGAATTTGTTCTAGCAACAGCCGATGAGGATTTCGACTGCGCCTCCACCTCTTTCCAAGCATCACTTATCACTGCCCAAGACTCCAATGTGGTACAAGCATCGGCCTCCACATCCGCTTCACATGTATCCGCTGGTGCTGCTTCAGCATCCACTCTCTGCTTTACAAGCATCCACCGACGCAGCAAATGCATCTGCCAACACCGATTCTATTTCATGTAAACTCCACGAGCTTATTTAGCTCCCAATGCCCAAAAATAAATGCATTCTATCCTTAAGAAAGCCCATAATGGCTGGAGCGGCGGGGATGGTTCGGCCGAGGGAGGGCGGCCAGGAGGAGAAGATGACGATGGGGTCAAGGGGCACATGACTAAGCTACCTCGAAATCGAAACTAACTTTTGTCCCACTATTTTTTTGCGAACCTAGCCTTTTTGAGGGGAAACCACGGCTGTATTAATAGTAGCAACCACACGACTGATACAAGTTTGTGCACTTGCGTTGCTCAGTTTCCTGCCTACAGACATCAAGTTTGTGCACTTATTCGTGTGATATAATCAATTGTTAGGTAAAATAATCCAGGTGGTAGAAGCCTGCCCTTTCTACGACATCAAGATCTAGAGTTCAAACATCGACCTGAAATTCCACTATCTACAACTAAAAGTTTTGGTTTACTACCAGAAACATGCTAACAAATCACTCGCAACTAGCATTAACATCATCATTAACAGATCTCAGAAGGAAAAAAATTGAAAGATAAAAAACCACCCCAAGTTCGAATAAGATTACTATTGTTGCCAAATATAGTCACATAAAGCGTGGTCCAATATATATGTCATAATAGTACATCAAATATATAGATTCGTGGACACCACACACCAGCAGAGCAAAAAAAACAGTTATAGTACCTGACTTAACAAACAGTCATCCTCACAAGAGACCCAAACCCTTCAAAAATGAAAGTAGAGCAGTCAATATGGTTTACGAATTTCCTCATCTTTTGTAGGATCAGGACTGTATGGGCTTGGGGAATCTTGAATTTCTATCAGGGTTTCATCTACTTCTAGAGCCCAATTGAAAAGATTGTCAGCTTGCATTCCCATCTGTCCCAAGATCCGCTCATACACCTCGCCAATCAGCTCATCGCCATCCACATCAAGAAACTCGGGGACTAAGTTGTTGGCCACGAACTTCTGAAAATCAACAGCATCATCATGAGCAACTAAAATTGATGTATTCCATCCTGTAGTCAAATCAGCTATCCTCTTAGTGGATGTGGACACTTCTTCCTTCATGCCACTAATTTGTTCGGCCTGGTGTTTCACTTTCTCTTGAAGGCACGAAATCATGTGTCTATGAGCTTTGTATTTCTCTCGGAGGTGGCCAATTGTCAAATCTTTGTAGTGAACAACACCATTACACCATGAGCAATATGAGTAAGGTGGAAACTAGAGATAACAAATCAAAAATTAAACTAGATTCTCATTTTTTTTAAACCAAATTCTTGTTTCACTGTAACATCCCAATTTCAGCAACCCTGATTAGTTGTCCAGAAAAGCAAAAATCAGGAGGAACAAAAACTTTTTCTTGTTTAATGCTGAAGTGTTTGCTTGTTGTTTGGATATGCTTATGCATATGAATGTGTATTACATGATATACCCCTTACCTTCACCCAAGTTGACAAAAGATATTTAACAAAACTATCTTGGCTTATTCTCCATATTCCCAAATGTTCTAGCATTTCAAAACCTGAGCCAAGATGCTTATGTAACCAAAACTATTTTAGTAGCTTATATTGATAAAACTATGGAGAGTTATATAATATAATCTCCTTATGTTTTCAAGACAGAACCTTCAACTCCTCTTATCTCTAGGATCTCCAAAACCTTTTTGTAAGCTTTTGGATTCTACTCTTGGTTGAGATACCAAGGACCTTACCTTGTTCAAACACCAACCTGTTTCAAAATACCCATCCTTACCTCCAGCTAAGCTTGTTGGTAACCCCAGTAGTAGTTGATTTGTTTGTAGGATGAGTTGCCTTGATCTGCTGTTTGAATTGTCTGCTTAGGAGATAGTATGAGCTACTCTAGGAGCTCATCACTAGGTTCAAGATGTCTCCAAATCATCCCACCCTAAGCAAGGATACAATCTAGATCTGATTCTCTAGCTACTGGGTGATCATCTGAAACCCTTAACCAGATCAATTCTATAGTGATCTATTCTAGAAGCTTCCAAGTCAATGAAGCCCAATATCAAGCATGGATGCCTTCTACTCAATCTACTCCTCAATATCATCCACTTGATGATGCTTGGGTACATTGCAGCCCATCAAAATCATCTCCACCAACATTCTAGTCAAAAACCCTAAATCTGTTTCCAACATCACCTTTTTGAATGCCTCCCTTTCTCAACCCTTGTGCATTTTTGGAAATGCACCTAAACCATCTTGTTAACCATCCTAAGGAATACCAATACCCACTCTTGCCCTTGGTTAGAACACCCTCCAACCCACTAGTTCTTGATGGTTTTGCAGGCAAGAAAATAACTTTTCCTGCAAATCTAGTCATCATGCCAACTTTGGTATAAGCTCACACCACCATCCAACGTTCTATGGACCAACGCTTTGCCTTGTTGTGTTCTACTCATATAGGCCTATCAACACCTACTTCACTTGTTTCAAGTGGAACTTTGTGCTGCTTAAACCCACAAGGTTTTAAGGGCTACATGATAATCTACTATGGCAGGCTTATTTTATTCAAAGTTTGAAAGCTTGTCTTGGTGAGCTCAAGAAGGATCAAGCTCGAACCTCTATACCATGTTGATCTCCATCACTTGGTATATCCAACCATCTACCCCATGCCCCAAGGGGAGATCTGAACTCCAAGTTACAGCCATGTCTTGATGGTACGAAATTAACATCACCCTAGATCCTTAATCTAAGGTATTTCACCAAAATCAACTTGGATTCTCCAATCCCAAGGTTGAAAATGCTTTCTACACCTTGTATACATCATCTACCTTGATCATCAAGAATTATCAACAATTATCCATATTTATTATGGACCAAAACTATTTAATTCCCTTAATAGACAAAATCTCCAAAACTCCTCTCATAAAGGAAAGTTTAGTTTTTGCCAAAAGACTTCCCCGAGTTTTGGCTCAATTGAGTCCTATATATCATACCCTATCTTCCCACTTCAAAAATAAATAATTTTGAGATTCTTTATTATTTCTTTTTGCCCTTTTTCTTAAATGGAAGAAACAAGAAATAATCCTTTAAAAATACTTTCCCACCTCAATAAATCACAGTAAAATTCCTCAAGGTGTGATATGGTATCTAGGACCATCTCACATCAAAATTAGACAAAGTACAATGTAAAAGTATCAAATGAGCTCCAATACTTCATTCTGTAGTTTTGGAATAAATGGATTTAAGTGGATTTTAAATCTTCAGAAAAATCCCAAATAATTCCTGGACTTCTACCTTGACCTCACCTATCCACCACTACCATCTCCCCACTTTGTCCTGTGCAAACATTTGAATTTCCTTGACAAGCACCCATTCTCTCAATTTGGCAAATCTAGCTAGTATGGGACTAAATCAAGATCAAACCACCACCAACCTTGCAAGGCAATGCTCCCTAACACCCAGCACTCATCTCTGGTCGTGATTACTGTAGCATGCTTGGAAACTAGTACTCAACTCCATGTGGGTGTCTTGGCTTGCCAACCTTTCTTGCAGCAGCCACCAGCTGGCCCTCTATGCTCCTGCATGACCTCAGGTAACACCTCCCCCTCTCTGCACCCCCTGCTACCCAATGGATGGCCAGCTCCATCCCTCCAAGCCATCCATGGTCCTAGCCCACCATGAGCCACTCCAACCTGAGATAAAGAGGCCAGAGGTTCTCACCCCCTGACCCTGCTCCCTCATTTCACCTCCACACTCTCCCCCTAGCCCTCCCGGAGCTCCAGATCCCGTCCCCCAGCTCTCCCTTGCCATGGAAGGAGAGGAAGCCCTCCTCTCGGCCTTGCTCTAAAAAGGCAGGTACCCTCTTGAACCATGCCACCTTCCTCCCTCTTATCCACTTTGCCTCAACCCTCTCACTCAGATCTACTCCCCTGTGCCCTCTCTTCTGTCCCAGGTACACCGAAGCCGTCGCCGGAGTGCCTGTCCGAGAGGAGCTCACGCTCGTCGAGCCCGACCTCCCCGAGGACCTGCAGCCCTGCCGAAGCCGTCTTGATGCCTGCCCAGGACCTCCGCATCCACCCCGCACCCTCGTCGCCGACATGCATGCAGCCCCAAGCCTGCACTGCCGAGCTCCCAAGCTGGCCGAGCCATGGATGGGTCCAAAACCGCCCCCACGCGGAACCCGCCGCTTCCGCACCTCGCTAGGACCGCTGTCGTCGACCGCGTCTCCTTGTGGCATCCCCGCCTCTCCTCCATGCCCCAGCGAGCTCTCCTGCCAGCGCCGCCCCGATCTAGGGTTCCCAACCACTGCCATTGCGAGTCCCTAGGAGAAGTAGAACCCCGGGCGTCGATCGCCACTTGATCGAACGGTCGGAATTGCGACTTACCCCTTTGCGCCCCCGTGAGGCTGACCGCTGGGCCCTGCCGCGCGAGATTTAAACCCCCCCTCCCGCGCATGGCTCGCCCCTGGGTGGGCTGGATTTCCCTCTGCGCGGCCCATTGAGGTGAAGGAATCAGCCTGGTAGTACCCCTTCTCCTTTTCTTTTATTCAAATCCTTCTATCCATAGTATTACCAATAGGTCTAATTCAAGATAAAAATGAAAAATACCTCTTTGTGCCCAGTTCCAAATTTTGAAATGTTCTTGTATCTTTTCCCTAACATGCAGAACAGAAAGTAACTAAAAATATTGGCTAGGAGGTTACTAGTAAAATAAGCCCTCAAATGTATCCTTTCCCACTAATAAAATCCTTCTGTGAGATTTACACCTCCAATTGGAGTAAAACCAACTGCCTCTAGTCGGTATTACCTATACCTATTTCATGGACTTGGTCCCAGGAAAAGGTGAACTGTAGGTTGTCCTGACGAAAAATAACTAAAACAGCTCTGACCTAACTTTATGATTTTCTCTAGGTCAAACCAATAGAGGTTTGGACCTCATTCCAACTCCCTGCGATGTGGTACCTCAAGTCCAATCAAAACCCAGCAGGTCAAATTTTATTGATTTTCTGTCCCACCTTGGTTAATTAATCATATCTGGCTAGGGTATTTTCAGTAGAAAAATCACTAATGAAGTTCCACAAGTCCAAAAAGGTTGATTCCAATTTCTAAAGAAAGGTATACCTAATACCTACACTCCGCCCTTGGAACCAAATTAAAATATACCGTAGATTTAATCTGGTGAAAAAGACAAAAACCACACTGAATTGCCTTTGGGAATTTCTTGAGGGCATTCTGGTAATTATATTGACTTGATTCCAAATCTCAGCGAACAAGAACATCAATCCCCACCTAACCATTCAAAGAAATAATTTTTGGAGCTCCACAATATTTCTGGTGAATTATTTCTTAAAACTAGAGTCTTACTCACTATAAGATCACTATAAATATTTGTATAAGTGATAAAATAGTGAAACCACTTTTGTTAGCTTCATCTTATCAGTACCTA
Organism: Avena eriantha; assembly: GCA_910589775.1. Taxonomy (NCBI): domain Eukaryota; kingdom Viridiplantae; phylum Streptophyta; class Magnoliopsida; order Poales; family Poaceae; genus Avena; species Avena eriantha. The sequence continues at coordinate 2,898,464 of OU342746.1, forward strand.
TATGTTGGTATCATGTTTTTACAATAGTAACATACAGAATATGGTCTTTTCCAAAAATCCATCTCTTAGGTAGTTTATAGACTATAAATCCTAAGGGGTATTCATCCCTGCTTCCAAGCCAATCTCAATCTCCTAAATCCAATCCCCTCAAACCATCAGAATCTTAATTAGGTATTATTCAATTGCTTGCTGCATTGTATTGGTGCTTGTATGCCTTGTATTGATTGTGGTTTGGTTTGCTTGCATGTGTCGTATAGACGATGATAGTTGCGATGAACTCGGAGAGCAGAAGAAGTGGTATTTATTATTGGTATGGGTATTCTTGGTTATCTAAAGAAGAAGTCCAGGGAAAATTATGCGATATTGCTGATCCTCAGGCGAGCCACCTTCTTGCTCATAAGCCTTGTCCTACTGTTTTGCTTATCCATGTTTTACCTGCTATTTTTGAAACTGCATTGTTTTACTGTATGTTGATATATATATATATATATATATATATGGTAGTGGTTTGGCTCCTCCAAACTACTACTCTATTGCACTACTAAGTACAACCCACGCAATGATACCTACTTGCCCCTAGTAGAATAGATGGTGTTTTACACCATACCCCTTTGGAGACCTCGGATTAGCTGAAACAAACCTAGAGGATGGGAAGACCCCGAAAAACGTTTTAATAAATGTTTTATGATAAAACCTTGGTGAGGTGGGACCTCCCAAGAGACGTTGAGAAAGAAAGAGGTTTTGTTTTACAAAAAGGCTGGAGGAAAACCGAAGGAATTTTTTTTACGAAAACGCACCTGGTTCTCTGCATGTTTTGCTAGTACAATTAACCCTATGCAACCACATTACTCTGGAATGGGACAGGGCTGGATTTGATGTTTGTCTGTTCTGGTATAAGTTGCCTCGCAACTACTACAGGGGATCGGGGATCCCTGCAGGGTGGGCCTTCTCCGATAAAGGTGGGACCTAGAAAAGGAACAAAGGGTCGGCATGCCTCCACGCGTTACTATGGGCCCCTCATTGAAAGCGCACACTCTCGAGGAGTGGAAAAAGCGCTCCGGTTGGTCCTCGCCCGACATCCCGGTTTTGAGGGGATTAACACCCATAGGGTAGGCACTTATATTGGAATGGGCATCCGGAGAGTCTTGATCGGTTACTCGACCAACGATCGGTGAAGATCAGGGTAGTGTACCCGGATGGTGTGGGTAAAGTGCGCAACCTCTGTAGAGTGTAAATCTATTCAAATAGCCGCGTCCGCGGTCATGGACGGTTGGGAAGGTTGTTGTACAGCAGTGTTGGTTTTGTTTTCAAAGAGGATTTTAAAAAAGCAAAAGCCTTGAAAATATTTTTGACCATGGGATGGTCAAAAAGGATCCCTGTTATGACCATCGGATGGCCACAGAGGGATGGAAGGAGTTTGGTCGTGGGACGACCGGGAGAAGGAAACAAATGGGTGACCCAATCCTAATGTTTTCTAAAAAAATTCAAATAAAGAGGTTTCCAAAATGTTTTACAAAAGTTTTCAGCAAAGATATGTAGATGCTATATCTACAAGAGAATATTTGAGAAAAGAACCCCTCTTCGAGCCCTCCTACTACCACAGCCATATTGCATACCTTCTTGCTATTATTATTCTATTAAGGTGGTTTGCGAGTACATTCAAGTACTCATCGGCATTGTCTCTGGCTATTAACTTGGCCAGATATCAAGAAGAAGATGGCATTGGCGACTATGCGAGCTAGGACATTCTCCTAGTCAGTTGCCTGTAGGTTAAGGCATGGCTCGGGCTCCACGCTTGATGAAGTGCCGCTGCGGGTTATTGATGTAGCCATAATGGCATTCATGTAAGTCTTGTAAATTCGGTATGTCTCGGATGTTGTAATGATACTTGTTGGTTATGTGCCACGACCAACTGATCATGGGATCGTGGTTGTATACATAACAGGGATTCTCGGAGGATTAATCCGGGGGCCCCACAGACTTGGTATCAGAGCCATCCTGACTATAGGAGAACTTTAGTTAGCATGGTCGTTAGACAGAAACCTTTTTTTGAGAACCCCCGCTTTCAAAAAACTAGTTTCTCAATGAATTTCAAAAAGTTCTATTTCTTCTCTTACTCCAAGTAAATGCTTTCGAAAATGGTTTCCTCCATCTCTCATCGAAACTTCAAACCTAGGGATTTTAAATAACTAGGATCTAGAATCCGGTGAAGACAATGAGAACAAGATGAAGACAAGCAACTACCAGCAACAAGAGACTACAAAATCACCCTACCAGCAGAATCCTCCTAATTAGAAGACATCCAACATTGCACTATCAAGAAGTGTCCAAGATACGACGAAGGATCCATCTGCAAGATAGTGACTCTGACCTGAAGGAGGACGCTACCTAGGGTCAATAGTCCTAAGGATAGGATTCCCCTGCATCGCAAGTACTTAACTCCTTGGTCCCTAGCGTTGACCGTGTTTTCTTGCCCAAGTGCATCCTGTGTTGCTTGATGTGTGTTGCCTGCTGAGGACATTGCGATTCCCTCGCTCTGTTTGTCTTGTTTGTTTGTTCTGGTTTTCCTTGACCTCCTTGAAAATGTGACTCGAGGAGCAATAACCCACCTAGTAGCTCAGGAAACCCATCGTTAGCCGTCGGTAATGAGACCCAGATTAACCTCGAGAGTATATGAGAGGAAAAGCATCGCAAGACCAGGATTTTGACATCGTCAAGTCAGAGTCAACTCGAAGTTTTCATCTCAGCAGGACAACATACCTTATCGAACTCACTTCGCAAGACTCGTCAATGGCACCACACTCCCTTGTTCCTCAGTCTACTACAGCCAGAAACCCCTGGGTAAAGTGCGCAACCTCTGCAGAGTGTAAATCTATTCGAATAGCCACGTCCACGGTCATGGATGGTTGGGAAGGTTGCTGTAGAGTGGTGCTGGTTTTGTTTTCAAAGAGGATTTCGAAAAAGCAAAAGCCTTGAAAATATTTTTGACCATGGGATGGTCAAAAAGGATCCTTGTTATGACCATGGGATGGCCACAGAGGGATGGAAGGAGTTTGGTCGTGGGACGACCGGGAGAAGGAACCAAATGGGTGACCCAATCCTAATGTTTTCTAAAAAAAATTCAAATAAAAAGGTTTCCAAAATGTTTTACAAAAGTTTTTAGCAAAGATATGTAGATGCTATATCTACAAGAGAATATTTGAGAAAAGAACCCCTCTTCGAGCCCTCCTACTACCACAGCCATATTGCATACCTTCTTGCTATTATTATTCTCTTAAGGTGGTTTGCGAGTACATTCAAGTACTCATCGCCATTGTCTCTGGCTATTAACTTGGCCAGATATCAAGAAGAAGATGGCATTGGCGACTATGCGAGCTAGGACATTCTCCTAGTCAGTTGCCTGTAGGTTAAGGCATGGCTCGGGCTCCACGCTTGATGAAGTGCCGCTGCGGGTTATTGATGTAGCCATAATGGCATTCATGTAAGTCTTGTAAATTCGGTATGTCTCGGATGTTGTAATGATACTTGTTGGTTATGTGCCACGACCAACTGATCATGGGATCGTGGTTGTATACATAACAGGGATTCTCGGAGGATTAATCCGGGGGCCCCACAGACTTGGTAGCAGAGCCATCCTGACTATAGGAGAACTTTAGTTAGCATGGTCGTTAGACAGAAACCTTTTTTGAGAACCCCCGCTTTCAAAAAACTAGTTTCTCAATGAATTTCAAAAAGTTCTATTTCTTCTCTTACTCCACGTAAATGCTTTCGAAAATGGTTTCCTCCATCTCTCGTCGAAACTTCAAATCTAGGGATTTTAAATAACTAGGATCTAGAATGCGGTGTAGACAATGAGAACAAGATGAAGACAAGCAACTACCAGCAACAAGAGACTAGAAAATCACCCTACCAGCAGAATCCTCCTAATTAGAAGACATCCAACATTGCACTATCAAGAAGTGTCCAAGATACGACGAAGGATCCATCTACAAGATAGTGACTCTGACCTGAAGGAGGACGATACCTAGGGTCAATAGTCCTAAGGATAGGATTCCCCTGCATCGCAAGTACTTAACTCCTTGGTCCCTAGCGTTGACCGTGTTTGCTTGCCCAAGTGCATCCTGTGTTGCTTGATGTGTGTTGCCTGCTGAGGACATTGCGATTCCCTCGCTCTGTTTGTCTTGTTTGTTTGTTCTGGTTTGCCTTGACCTCCTTAAAAATGTGACTCGAGGAGCAATAACCCACCTAGTAGCTCAGGAAACCCATTGTTAGCCGTCGGTAATGAGACCCAGATTAACCTCGAGAGTATATGAGAGGAAAAGCATCGCAAGACCAGGAGTTCGACATCGTCAAGTCAGAGTCAACTCGAAGTTTTCATCTCAGCAGGACAACATACCTTATCGAACTCACTTCGCAAGACTCGTCAATGGCACCACACTCCCTTGTTCCTCAGTCTACTACAGCCAGAAACCCCTGGGTAAAGTGCGCAACCTCTGCAGAGTGTAAATCTATTCGAATAGCCACGTCCACGGTCATGGATGGTTGGGAAGGTTGCTGTAGAGGGGTGCTGGTTTTGTTTTCAAAGAGGATTTCGAAAAAGCAAAAGCCTTGAAAATATTTTTGACCATGGGATGGTCAAAAAGGATCCTTGTTATGACCATGGGATGGCCACAGAGGGATGGAAGGAGTTTGGTCGTGGGACGACCGGGAGAAGGAACCAAATGGGTGACCCAATCCTAATGTTTTCTAAAAAAAATTCAAATAAAAAGGTTTCCAAAATGTTTTACAAAAGTTTTTAGCAAAGATATGTAGATGCTATATCTACAAGAGAATATTTGAGAAAAGAACCCCTCTTCGAGCCCTCCTACTACCACAGCCATATTGCATACCTTCTTGCTATTATTATTCTCTTAAGGTGGTTTGCGAGTACATTCAAGTACTCATCGCCATTGTCTCTGGCTATTAACTTGGCCAGATATCAAGAAGAAGATGGCATTGGCGACTATGCGAGCTAGGACGTTCTCCTAGTCAGTTGCCTGTAGGTTAAGGCATGGCTCGGGCTCCACGCTTGATGAAGTGCCGCTGCGGGTTATTGATGTAACCATAATGGAATTCATGTAAGTCTTGTAAATTCGGTATGTCTCGGATGTTGTAATGATACTTGTCGGTTACGTGCCACGACTAACTGATCATGGGATCATGGTTGTATACATAACAGGGATTCTCGGAGGATTAATCCGGGGGCCCCACAGACTTGGTATCAGAGCCATCCTGACTATAGGAGAACTTTAGTTAGCATGGTCGTTAGACAGAAACCTTTTTTTGAGAACCCCCGCTTTCAAAAAACTAGTTTCTCAATGAATTTCAAAAAGTTCTATTTCTTCTCTTACTCCAAGTAAATGCTTTCGAAAATGGTTTCCTCCATCTCTCGTCGAAACTTCAAACCTAGCGATTTTAAATAACTAGGATCTAGAATCCGGTGAAGACAATGAGAACAAGATGAAGACAAGCAACTACCAACAACAAGAGACTACAAAATCACCCTACCAGCAGAATCCTCCTAATTAGAAGACATCCAACATTGCACTATCAAGAAGTGTCCAAGATACGACGTAGGATCCATCTGCAAGATAGTGACTCTGACCTGAAGGAGGATGATACCTAGGGTCAATAGTCCTAAGGATAGGATTCCCCTGCATCGCAAGTACTTAACTCCTTGGTCCCTAGCGTTGACCGTGTTTGCTTGCCCAAGTGCATCCTGTGTTACTTGATGTGTGTTGCCTGCTGAGGACATTGCGGTTCCCTCGCTCTGTTTGTCTTGTTTGTTTGTTCTGGTTTGCCTTGACCTCCTTAAAAATGTGACTCGAGGAGCAATAACCCACCTAGTAGCTTAGGAAACCCATCGTTAGCCGTCGGTAATGAGACCCAGATTAACCTCGAGAGTATATGAGAGGAAAAGCATCGCAAGACCAGGAGTTTCACATTGTCAAGTCAGAGTCAACTCGAAGTTTTCATCTCGGCAGGACAACATACCTTATCGAACTCACTTCGCAAGACTCGTCAATGGCACCACACTCCCTTGTTCCTCAATCTACTATAGCCAGAATCCCGTGGGTAAAGTGCGCAACCTCTGCAGAGTGTAAATCTATTCGAATAGCCGCGTCCGCGGTCATGGATGGTTGGGAAGGTTGCTGTAGAGCGGTGCTGGTTTTGTTTTCAAAGAGGATTTCGAAAAAGCAAAAGCCTTGAAAATATTTTTGACCATGGGATGGTCAGAAAGGATCCCTGTTATGACCATGGGATGGCTAGAGAGGGATGGAAGGAGTTTGGTCGTGGGACGACCGGGAGAAGGAAACAAATGGGTGACCCAGTCCTAATATTTTCTAAAAAAATTCAAATAAAAAGGTTTCCAAAATGTTTTACAAAAGTTTTCAGCAAAGATATGTAGATGCTATATCTACAAGAGAATCTTTTAGAAAAGAAGCCCTCTTCGAGCCCTCCTACTACCACAGCCATATTGCATACCTTCTTGCTATTATTATTCTATTAAGGTGGTTTTCGAGTACATTCAAAGTACTCATCGCATTGTCCCTGGCTATTAACTTGGCCAGATATCAAAAATAAGATGGCATTGGCGACTATGCGAGCTAGGACGTTCTGCTAGTCAGTTGCCTGTAGGTTAAGGCATGGCTCGGGCTCCACGCTTGATGAAGTGCCGCTGCGGGTTATTGATGTAGCCATAATGGAATTCATGTATGTCTTGTAAATTCGGTATGTCTCGGATGTTGTAATGATACTTGTCGGTTACGTGCCACGACTAACTGATCATGGGATCATGGTTGTATACATAACAGGGATTCTCGGAGGATTAATCCGGGGACCCCACATTCACAATCCAAATTCAGCTGCACACATTGTGCAAGCTCCACAGTGGTACCACAAATGGCAAAGAACCATAGCGGCATATTTCCCAAACATGGGAAACAGAACCGACATGAAAAGGGTCGTACTTCAGGGTTTGCCTTCTTAGCTGGCGCATGAGCAGTACTAGCCTTACTAAGAAGTGGCAACAGATCAGAATGACTTTGTTTCTGTAAATCATGATGCAACAAAAATGATCAGTATATTTTAGGGGACATTTTAAGTAATAAAGCGCTCTTTATCGAAAAAATGTTTTCGGGGACAAAGCATAGGTTACTGAAATTCCAGCAAAGCAGCTGGATACATAAAAACACATGTCACTCGATAATGCCTCCTCCACGGGGGTCACATGCACATGATGGTAAATGAAATGCAGCAAAACCAGTAAATTTTCGGAAGGAACACATCAATTTCGCAATGCAAAGAAGGATACGTGCATTAATATGATGCCCAGGATTGGGCGTGTTTCCCTTTAACGAACAATATAATTTAAAGAACTCAGCAATGTAGGACACCAGCAAACAACAATATGTTTATGAATGATATGCAGCAAATTACATCTGCATTGATCAGCAGAGGACCGTTCTATGAAATAAAGCCAGGGGGCAAGCTTCCCATTCTCAAAAGACTCTTCTTGGCAGCATATACTTACCTATTTTCAGTGGACCTTATAACTAATTCCATGGTGATCCCCGCTTCCTAATGTGGCATATAGATCTACTATTTCAAATAGAACTCACCTAAACAACCATCCAGATGGTTGCAGACTCACCATAGATTGCACTGATGCGATGGAAAGGTGGACGTTGCTGGGTAAATAAGGTGCGCGACGGGGGAGGTGCACAAATGTGCAAAAAATGTAGCGATACTCATATATAGATAGAGATACCAGTAACACATAAACCAGATCAATTAGTAGTAACGACAAACTCCAGAAGGGTTGTAAGCAGACTGTCAACTACACCCATATTAATTAACCTAGTGTAATTTAACGTGGCAGTACTATGAGATGGTGAGTACTAGTAAACAAAAAGGGGATTACTTAATTATTAGTGGAATCTATAGCCAGCCACCAAAAGCGTCATGAGAATGCTAAATATCTAGATTGCAGACCATACTTGGTTAAGAACCTAATGTCTAGCTCTAATTACCCAAATCTAAGAGCATATATCCTATTTACGATAGAGTGCAGTGAGTTGGAGACATCCGTTAACTCTGCAGCCATCTCCTCGACATGCATCTGATGGCGCTCCTACTCCTCCTCTTCGAGGTCATCGCTGATCTCGAGCTGTAACCATAGCGACATCATCACGCGCTGCAGCGAAAGTAAGTGCGGTAGATCTACCTAGTGGACGAACGTGCAGCGCTCACATTCGTAGTTGCAACCCAAGAACCTACGGCCGAAGTTCGTCCCCTCGAACATGATGCGGCGATGGGGCGCCAGGGCGTAGTCGCACCAGAGCCGCAGATCCGCATCGGTAACGATGCCATACCACTCCATGTCTACCATCCGTGCCGACATTTTAACCCAGGAAACATCGTCGATCGATACGGGCAGAATAGAGAAAAACCCCAAAAGGAGAGAACCCATAAGCTAAATTCAAGAAAATAAACTAAGACCGTGAATTCTGGCGTACTTACCCTAACTCGGCCGCCTTGCGCATTAAGATCCCCCGTCGTTCGCCGGACCGGCATGACTGAATCCACCGATATTGCTCGAAAAAAGAGCGCGCCTTCAAAGCCTAGCGCAGAGGCTTCGTGGAGATGGAAGAGGTAGGGGAGCCGGTCCTCACATTCATAGGATACTACTCCGTATTGGATTTAACTCGACCACTGATAATTGGGGCCAGCGCTAGAGAGCCCGTGGGCCCCCAAACATCACTCACCTAGTTTGACTTGCATTACATGGAGTACTTTTCGAAAACAGATCAAAACTCAATAAATAATCCAAAGTCGCCCCTCTCTTTTTGCGAAAACCCATTACAAAATGGAGACGCTCACAAATGCGTACAGGTAGGGGAAGAGGTAGGGGAGCGGGTCCTCACATTCACCCCTATGAATGCAGGTACGCACACCCTACACCTACGAGCACTTCAGAAAGACTGGATCTTGATGAAGTCAACATAGGCACCTCGCTATATATTACCGGGAACGTCGCCTCTCACTACCCTCATAACCATCCTTCAAAGTCCAGCGCCGAGGCTTCGTGGCGAACGAAATGCTAGCGGGTTGGAGCTCATATTCATTGGCTGCTATGGGATGTAATTGAACCACTAATAATGTGGCCCTCAGTAGTGAGCCCATCGACCCTAGACACCAGTGAACATTACAATTACTTTGGGAAAACCGAGCAAAACTTAATACAAACGGAAGGCCCATCTCTCTCATTTTTGCGAAAATCCACTACAAAATGCACACGCTCACAAATGCATACACACACTCACCCCTATGAACGCATGAACGCACATCCTACCCATATGAGCACCTCCAAAAGATTGTGTCTTCAGACTGTCCGGTACGGGGGCTTGAGCTTGACGAAGTCACCATAGGCACCTATTGCCCTTGTAACCATTCTTCAAAGCCAAGCGTCGAGGCATCATTGAGAAGGAAGAGCTAGAGGAGTCAGAGCTAACATTCGTTTGCTGCTATAGGATTTAACTAGGCCACTAATAACAATAGCGCACCACGGTAGTGAGCCCATTAGCCCCAGACATCAAAGCAAACACGGTGTCAAGTCTTAAATATATATCTTAAGGGTGGAGTGGGTAGTGCTATCAAAAAGATTCTTCAAGGTGATTCTAGTGCTAGACTTATGTCTAAGAGAATCAATTGGGAGGGCCCACTATTTAGTGGATAACAGTCTGTTTTTCTTTTTAGCATGGTTGCGTCGACCCACTTCAGTTCTAAACGCTGGACCAAAAGTAGTTTTCATAGCTACTTCTAGACACTGCACACGCCCTTACTATACGTAGCTTAGAAATTTACTAGCCTCGTGTCTAAGAAAATTGTAGGTTACTTTGAAAGTTTTTCCAAAAATGTTTTGGAGGTACCAATCGAGGGGTCAATTAATATATCACAAAACAGCAAGAGTTTTAACAATAGGTTTAACTTATTGCTAAGATAGTTTTTGCATCTTGACAATATAACGAAATTAGGTCAAACTTGAGCTACAAGTAAGCGCGATATAGATTTCCCTTTAATTAAATGTCTTTTTGGAGGTCTACATGTGCATCTTGTTGTAGTAAACAATTCCATCACTATGAGTTTCCTACTATCTCAGGAAAGAACATTCTCAATTTTCCGAGTGTGATGACGAGATTGTTCTTCCCCATAAAGCAAGTCTAAAGAATATTGATATGAATGACACATGAGGAAAGTTTTCAGACATATATTGTGGACCAACATGTTGTACTTACGATTTCCCATGTTTTATGAGTTCTCAAACTTCCTAGCTAACTTCACCCACTTGATTGATTTTATGCCAATTTATCAAAATTATTAGGTAGAAATTGAACCACCACAAGTAAATTGTAGGTTGCTTTGAAAGTTTGACGAAAGATCTCTCTTGGAGGTACCCATATATATCGGGGGGAGGGGTCAATTAATATATGGGAAACCACCAAGAGTTATGATGATATATATGTACGGTTCAACTTCTTTATAAGATTTTGCATCAATTTAATGAAATTAAGTTAGACTTGAGCTACATGTAAGCATGATAGACTGCTCTTGAATTAAATATCTTTTCAGAGGTAGATGGGTGCATCTTATTGTAGTAAACAATGTCGTCGGTGTGAGTTTCCAACTACCAAGAAAGGACATTCTCAATTTTCCAAGTGATCTAAATAATGGGTGCATCTTTGATCATTCTCTCCCTTAAAGGAAGTCCAAAGAATATTGATCTGAATAAATGCAACAAGCCAAAGTTTTGACACGCACGCACACACACACACACAGGCACGTGCCACACTCGTATATACTGTATGAAATGTGATATAACGAACATTAAGTTGTTATTAACTAATAGTTTTGTTAGTGAAAAAGGCATACATTAAGTATATTAATAATAACTATCTAGAGCATGGCGGAGTTTGCTCTAGATACTGTTCAACACGAGTCCAACTACTCTGAACCATTGGATCTAATAGCCCAACAGTCATGATTGGTACTATGGATCCAATTAAAAACTACCTACCTAACTCCACCCACTTGAATCACTTTATTTCGATTTATCGAATATAGGTGAGATTTGAAATAGTATAAGTAAATTTTACGTTATTGTGAAAGTTCTACGAAAAACTTTTGGAGGTACCCATTGGGGGTCACAATAAATATATGAGTAACCATCCAACGAGAATTTTGACGGAAAGTTGGATCAATACTCGCAAATCCAAACATTTTGCTAACGGTTGGATCTTATTTTCCATTCATAGCATCTAAAAAGATTCTACTAATAGTCTTGATGAGAACTATGAACGCTAGTATGCGCAAACCTCAAAACACACACTTCATTGCTCAGTTTTAGGGTCCTTGTGCTAAATGCATGGACTTGGATGCAATTTTCATTTTTATGAGGTCCTTAATATGTAACATGTACTTCTATCGACCGTGTTCACTATCAAGCACATCACAACTACTAGACCAACAATTAGATCGTCCATTTGTAGTACTTCTTATTATCTTATCTTTATCTTGTCCTATCTCCTACGATACCGTACCATACCACGCACTACATATAGTGTATGGATTAAATTTGAACATTGACCGTTGGATCAAGACTAGCGAATCCAAACATTGCTAATCGTTGGATCTTCTTCTCCATTCATAGCATCTAGAAAGATTCTACTAATTGTCTTTAGCACGATGACCGCTAGTACACGTAAACCTCTAGCTCAAAACACATACTTCATTGCTTAATTATTTTCAGGGTCGTCCTTGTGCTAAATGCATGGACTTGGATGCAATTTTCATCTTTTATGAGGTCCTTGATGTAAATTGTAATTCTACCCGCCGTGTTAACTCTCAAAGAACCTCGCTTCCTACGAGACCTACCATTAGATCGGCCATTCGCAGTACTTCTTATCTTACCTTTATCTTTGTCTCTTATCTCTTACAATACCATGCATACCACCACTACATAGTGTAGGGATTAACTTATTTGAACATTGACCGTTGGATCAAGACTGGCAAATCCAAACATTGCTAACCGTTGGATCTTCTTTTCCATTCTTAGCATCTAGAAAGATTCTACTGATAGTCTTTAGCACGATGAACAATAGTATGCACAAACCTCAAAACACATAGTACTTAATTACTTGTTTTAAGGGTCCTTGTGCTAAATGCATGTACTTATTGGATGCAATTTTCATTTTTATGAGGTCCTTAATGTAACTTGTACTTCCACCGACCGTGTTAACTCTCAAGCACCTCGCTCTTATGAGACCTACCATGAGATCGGCCATACGCAGTACTTCTTATCGTATCTTTATCTTGTCTCTTATCTCTTACAATACCATACGACTACATATAGTGTAGAGATTAACTTTGAACATTAATAGTTGGATCAATACTGGCAAATCCAAACAGCATTGCTAACCGTTGGATCTTCTGTTCCATTCTTAGCATCTAGAAAGATTCTATTGATAGTCTTTAGCACGATGAACACTAGTATGCGCAAACCTCAAAACACAGTACTTCATTACTCAGTTTCAAGGTCCCTTGCTAAATGCATGCATGGACTTGGATGTAATTTTCATTCTTTATGAGGTCCTTGATGTAACTTGTACATACTTCCACCGACCGTGTGAACTCTCGAGCACCTCGCTCCTACGAGACCTACCAAGGTTAAGAGAAAATACAACAGCCCCAATTATCACACAAACTGGACCACAGTTTCTTATTCCTAATACCCAAGTTTTTAGTACTAGGATTTTTCAAGCTTCCTAGCAAACTTTGCACACTTTAGTGATTTCTTGTCGATTTAACGAAATTAGATCAAACTTGAGCCACAAGTAAGCGCGATAGATTGCTCTTGAATTAAATGTATTTTCGTAGGTAGATGGGTGCATCTTCTTCTAGTAAACAATGTCGTCGGTGTGAGTTTATAACTATGAGGAAAGAAAAAATACTTAGTTTTCCGAGTGATGACAAAATGGTTTGTTTATGTAAAGAAAGTCTGAAGAATATGGATCTCCATGACATAAGCCAAGATTTTAGACATATTAAGTGGACCAACGTGTTTTATTTATGATTTCCATGTTTTATGAGTTTTCAAACTCCCTATGTAGCTAATTAACTTTGCCCCACTTGAATTTACTTCATCCCTATATTTATCAAAATTTGGTCAAACTTGAACTACAACAACTAAATTATTGTAGGTTGCTTCTAAAGAATTACAAAAAAAATTGGAGGTGTACCCATTGGGGGCTCAGTTACTATATCACAAAACAACCGAGAGTTTTGAAAATAGGTTTTTAAATCCTTTCTAATTAAGATTTTGCATCTTGACAAATTAATAAAAAATCAGCTCAAACTTGAGCTACAAGTAAGCACGATAGATTTTTCTTTAGTTAAATTTCTCTTTGGAGGTAGATGGATGCATCTTCTTGTAGTAATCAGTACCACCAGTGTGAGTTTCCAACTATTAGGAAAGAACATTCTCAATTTTTTGAATGATGATGAGATTATTGTTTGTTTTCGTAAACAAAGTCCAAAGGATATGGACCTGAATGCCACAAGCCAAGCTTTCAGACATATATAGTGGACCCTCATGTTGTAATTATGATTCCCGTGTTTTATGATTTTTCAAACTTATCCCTAGAACTAACTTTGCCCACTTGAAATTGATTTTATGCCGATTTATTGAAATTAGTTCAATTTTGAACTACAAGTAAATTGTAGGTTGCATTGAAAGTTTTACTAAGATAGGTAACCATTGGAGGCTGATTTAATATATCATGAACAACCACCAATAGTTTTTACAACAAGTTCAACTTCTTGCTAAGATTTTGTATCTTGACAATTTAATAAAATTAGATCAAACTTGAGCTACAATTAAATACGATAGATTTCTCTTGAGTTAATTGTATTTACAGAGGTAGACGGGTGCATCTTCTTGTACTAAACAATGTCATCAATGTGAGTTTCCAAATATAAGGAAATATCATTCTTAATTTTCTGAGTGACGACGAGATTGTTCCTTTCTGTAAAGACAGTCTGAAGAGTATGGATATGAATGCCACAAGCCATGTTTTTAGACATCTTATCGTATCTTATCACTATATATTGTATGAATAACTTTGAATATTGACAGTTGGATCGAGACTCACGAATCCGAACATTTCTAGTTATTGGATCTTCTTTTCCATTCTAGCATCTAGAAGATTCTCTTGATAGTCTTGAACACAATGAATGCACTATGCATAAACCTCTGAAAACACACGTCTCCATCATACTAGAATCTTCTCCATCGTTTCTCTAGACCATGTTACCAAAAATTTCAAGTGTTAGGTAGCTAATAATCTTTGACTTCTACACATAATGATACAGAGTAGAAGAACCAAATACACCCATACTTTATAGATGTTGATCAAATTTATATTTTTTCCACTTTACGTATTATAATTTTATATAGTGATGATATGCCAGACATCTATTATCTGAGCCTCATATATAGGGCACATGCAACTTACTAGTATCTTATCTTATCTTACCATTATATAGTGTACAAATAACTTTGAATGTTGACCGTTGGATCAAGACTCATGAATCCATGCATTTCTAGCCATTGGATCTTCTTTTCCATTCTAGCATCTAGAAGATTCTATTGATTGTCTTCGGCATAATGAATACTATGCACAAGCCTCAAAACACACTTCTCCGTCATACTAGAAGCTTCTCCCTTGTTTCTCTAGACCATGCATGTGATCAAAAATTTCATGTGTTAGGTAGCTAATAATGTTAGACTTCTACATGATGATACAAACTACAAGGACCAAATATACACCCATACTTTATAGATGTTGCTCAAATATTTAATTTTTGTGCTTTACCAATTACAATTGTATATAGTGATGATATGGCATACATCTACTATGTGAGTCTCACATGCAACTTACTAGTAGCTAATAATCGTTAACTTATACATGATCTTACCACTACATAGTGTACAAACAACATTGAATATTGACCGTTGGATCAAGACTCGAGAATCACAACATTTCCAGTTGTTGGATCCTCTTTTCCATTCTAGCATCTTGAAGATTCTATTGATAGTCTTCATTACAAACCACTATATAGTGTACGGATAACTTTGAATGTTGACCACTGAATCAAGACTCGCGAATCCTAGCATTTCTAGCCGTTAGATCTTCTTTTCTATTCTAGAATCTAGAAGATTGTATTGATAATCTTCGGCATAATCAATGTTATGCACAAACCGCAAAACTCACTTCTCCATCATACTAGAATATTCTCCCTTGCTTCTCTAGACCATGTTATCAAAAAATCCATGTGTTAGGTAGCTAATAATTTTTGACTTCTAGATGATGATACAAAGTACAAGGATTGAATATACACACATACTTTATAGATGTTGATCAAATTTATAATTTTTTGTGCTTTACCAATTATAATTTTATCTAGTGATGATATGTCATATGTCTACAATCTGAGTCTCTTGTCCAACTTACTAGTAGCGAATAATCGTTAACTTTAACACTATATAGTGTACAAACAACTTACTGAATATTGATCGTTGGATCAAGAGTCGCGAATCCCAACATTTCCAATCGTTGGATCTTCATTTCCATTCTAGCGTCTTGAAGATTCTATCGATAGTCTTCATTACAAACCACTACGTAGTGTACGAATAACTTTGAATGTTGACCGTTGGATCAAGACTCGCAAATCCTACCATTTCTAGCTGTTGGATCTTATTTTCCATTCTAGCATCTAGAAGATTCTACTCATAGTCTCCGGCATATGAATTCTATGCACAAACCTCAAAACACAGTTCTCCATCATACTAGAATCTTCTCCCTTGTTTGTCTACACCATGTTATCAAAAATTTCATGTGTTAGGTAGCTAATAATCTTTGACTTCTACACATGATGATACAAAGTACAAGGACCAAATATACACCCATATATATACTTTATAGATGTTAATGAAATTTATTATTTTTTGTGCTTTACAAATTATAATTTTACTATCTGCTCAACACGAATCCAGTTGCTCTGAACCATTGGATCTAACACCCCAACAGTGAGGATTTGTGCTATGGATCCAATTCAAAACTGCGCTATTATAGTAGTAGAAGATATAGTGATGATATGTCATACGTCTACTATCTGAGTCTCATGTGAAACTTACTAGTAGCTAATAATCGTTGACTTCTACATGATATTACCACTATATAGTGTACAAACAACTTTGAATATTGACCGTTGGTTCAAGACTCGCGAATCCAAACATTTCTAGTCGTTGGATCTTCTTTTCCATTCTAGCATCTTGAAGATTCTACTAATAGTCTTCGGCATAATGAATGCTATGCACAAACCTCAAAACACACTTCTCCATCATACTAGAATCTTCTCCCTTGTTTCTCTAAACCAGGTTATCAAAAATTTCATGTGTTAGGTAGCTAATAATCTTTGACTTCTACATGATGATACAAAGTACAAGGACCAAATATACACCCATACTTTATAGATGTTGATCGGATTTATAATTTTTTGTGCTTTATCAATTATAATTGTATATAGTGATGATATGTCATACGTCTACTATCGTAGTCTCACGTACAAGGCATGTGCAACTTACTAGTATATATAGTGGACCAACATGTTGTACTAACGATTCCTATGTTTTATGAGTTTTCAAACTTCCTAGCTAACTCCGCCACTTGAATGACTCTATGTAGATTCATAAAAATTAGGTCAAATTTGAACTACAAGTAAATTGTAGATTGCTTTGAAAGTTTTAAGAAAAAGATTTTGGTGACACCTATTGGACAGTCAATTAATATACTTCGTATCAGAAACCACATAGAGCTTTCACAAGAGGTTCAACTTCTTCCTAACATTTTGCATCTTGACAAACTTGAACTACAAGTATGCTTAGATACTTGTCTCGAATTAAATGTCTTTTCAGACTTAATTAATGAAAAAATAAAGTGACATAATAACTTAGCTAGTTACCATAACATCACACATACCAAGACTAGTAGTATATGATTCTACCCCCTCCGTTCAGAAATATAAGGCAATTTAGCTTTGTGAGATTAATGTATCTAGATGCCATTTAGTGTATAGGTTAACTCCTAACCTCTACGAACCCATACACTAAAAAACGTCTAGATACATTCGATTTACAAAGCTAAAATGTCTTAAATTTCTAAACAGAGGGAGTACAACATAATTAATTAGGCCTTTGTGTGACAGTACACACATGTTGTTACCCACTATGATGAAGGTACATGTCCAAGTTACTGGAGTACTCTAAGTTATTTAGGACTATGTGACCATCCTAAATCAGAATGGAGGTGTATGTACTGTATGCCTTAAAGGCACATGTTCTGCTGCGCTTCAAGCTATTCACCACTCGTGTCGGCTCTCACTGGTCAGACGGATAAAGCCACTGACTTGTTGATTTGGTACTGTATATCGTCGATCTTCTTCCATCACTAACAGAGAATAAATTCTTCTACCACTTACAGACGTCTGTTGTGACCTATGTCAATGAAAAAGAAAAAACCTAAGCGAACAATATCTTGTGTTCATTTGTTCATTTTGTGGTGGCCAGGTCATGTACTAGTAATATTTTTCGGATGGAAATTTATATATGAACATATAAATATGATCTACGTTCATGATTTATTTCACATTTTCTAAAAACTTGGAAGTGCCACATGCAACAGCTTATTGCCGGTGCAGCTAGTTGCAAATTATAATTTCCATCGTGGACGTACCTAGGGACTCCAAGTGCATGGTGCATGCAGATTATCACTGGCAGGTGGAGCCGACCTTAACAGGGCCCACATGTCAGTCAATCAGAGCCACACAAAGTCATGCACGTTGCCTGACTTGAGCGAAATCTGGTGTCCTTTCTTGTCTCTCATTTTGCTGCGTGGTTGCATGTTGTACACATGTAATTCCATGTACCTTGTATTAGAACATATATGAACACATGCAACATGCCAAAAATACCTCGGACACACATGTACTGTGCATTATATCCGGTGTATATAGTTTCGGTTTTGTGCTATGAGTTCTGCATGTAGGGGAAGAAGATGAAAGTACATGTGTCCATATCGCGGCTACTACTTGTAATAGTAGTAGTTGGTCCTCCTATTTTCCGTTGAAAATACTAGTACACTATGTTGAAATGAAACCTGTAAAAAGAAAACCTCTGGTCAAACTAATGTGACTAGACAACACTGCACCTCTGATACGTAGTAAGTAGGAGTATTGTCAAATTACTAGTTGCGTGGCATGCTAGTCTAACATATAGTGAAGTCTAGGTGGTGGTGTCCTCGATGCTGCTGTGGACTAGACAGAGCAAGAAAATAAAATCTCCTCCCTCGTTTTTTACTTCTTTGCCTCTCCATCTTCTTCCCTAGTCTCCACTCCGCCCATGATCTCCCCCACGCTCTCTCTTCTAACGCCCCCTCCTCCTGTAGAAAACCCCAGCTGCACTTGGCATCCGTCTAAATCCATCCGGCTGTGGTGGCCGATTCGAAGCTCAACGGGCAATGCAAGTGGGATCAACTCAGCACGGACGATGTCGACCTCATCGTTCAGCGTCTGGACATTTCCAGCACCATTAGGCTAGCCGCATGCTACAAGCTGATGTATGATCATATCGCCAACAACAAAGGTATGAAATGGACTATTCACCATTGGAATGAACCCTGCCTACTGATGCCTCAGCCTGCTTATTGGTTCGATGAGCACTATGAAGATACGAGGGTACGTTGTCGGCACGACACGGTGTACGACGTGGTGCCCGTCGACCATCCTCGGTGCACCGCCATCTTGCCCTTCATGCACGAATAATTCTGGGTTGGCATGAATGGTGACTGGCTCGTCGTGCTGGACCAGCGCAGGGCCTATGCCTAGCTAACATCTACACCTATCGAGTAACCGACCTTCCATCGACGGATACTTGTGACATCGCTGCCTCCTCACATCCACAATATAACCTGTAATGCTACTAGCCAGCCAGGGTTCCCCCAATTACATGTAGTCATTTCTGAACTCATTCACATTTCGAAAGTTTTTTTTTGGAGAATCCGCAGGTATGGAGAAAAGTTCAATAAGTCATGGGATGGATCTCTTGAGATGTTGAAGATCGTAATCTGTAGAGTGACCACAGAAGCTGGGGGTTACACAGACTATAAGATCCTTGCGTTCTTCGACGGTGAAATCGCCGAGCTGGAAGGCGGTAGCCAAGTTTGGAGATGTCTGGAGCATTCAGGTCTTAGAAGACGACAGTACTGCTGGGATGCACCTACTGCTGGGATCCCACATCGGAAGGTAATTCTAGTTCCATGATGATACATTGTGAGTGATTTAGCGAAGTTGTTCTTTAACTACCTTGTTTATGTTTTACCTTTCGTATGATTGAATGAGCACACTCTTTATGTCCTAAAAAAATGAAAGAACCATTGCTAGTAATAAATTAGTACCAATATTATGCCTTCGAAAAATATAGTGTATGATGGCATCCCTGCACTACTAAGTTCGTTCATTATCAAAATATGAAAGGTATTATTAACCATCATCTCAATTGTGAGCGCAACATAGTGAAGCCGGGTTTCTTTATCTGTTTGTACTTTAAGGCCCTCCACGGATTGTAGGAATCACATAGGATTTTTGTAGGACACCAATATTTCCTTTTTGGATTTTGCCTTGGGATTCAGAGGAATTTTGTAGGATTTGGATCCTTAGGATTTGTTTTCTATAAAATGCTGTTTGATTCGAAAGAGTATAATCCTTAGGAATTCCTTCAAAGGATTCCTTTGTGCAATTACTTTGGTTTTCCTCTGTAATCAAACACCACTTCATCCAAAATACTGCAGGCATCTAATCCTATAGGATTCAAGTGGACATGTCTCTATATAAAAAAAGTGGCGCTTCCTCTTTTGAAACTTACAACAACGAAGAAACTAAGATAAGCAAGTAATCCAAATATTCAGAATAGCAGAGTAAGAAATGCAATTCGTAATGTTGTTAATTTATTGAGTAATATTATTGTCAGGATTGGCCTATTCAGACTGTTAGCATGAACAACGAAGAATGTTGGTGTTAGAATATGTATGCCAGTAACGCACTTTTTGTCTTGAATTCTGATGTTGTAGGAAACAAGGAGCTTCCGTTTGTAATCCCATCACCAATCCTGAATGATCCGCCAGGCATGTGGTTCCTCGCTCGATCGGCTGATGCTGAACGCTTGATGATCATAATTACAACATACGGCATTGGGGTTGCCCATGGCGAAGATGGTGAAATCATTCCTCATGCTCAAAATAGGACTAAGCTACGCCTATATCCTGTCTCTCATGTCTACATTTTTCAAGAGGATCCTAGCTCTGCTGGACCTCCAGGGGTCATCGGTTGGAGGCAGGTTAACAGTCTCTGTTTCTCGGTCTCAATTATCCAATCATTGACAAGATGATGAAGAAACGCAGATGCAAGGCTGCCGATGGCACATTGTTCCCATTTATGAGGAAAAACTGTGTGTACACAACATACATGAGATTTCACGGAATACAATTCCCTCAGATTAAACGCTGCAACCTGTAGCCAACTAAAGGTGAGCATGTGGCAGTTATCAGCCTTCCCAAAGGAGAATATCATTTTGCGGCCCGAAAGTTGGGGCGCCCAGGCAACGCGGTATCCAAGTTCCCTGAAATCAGCTGGGATGACAACAGTTGGTGTGCCAAATACTCAGAGGGTCTTCTCGGCACGAATTCAACTTTACGTTTCCATACAAAAAATCAGGCTAACGGCCGTCAAGTTGGCCCCCCTATCAGTTCTCGCCATTATGTCGCTCTCGTTGCTTAGTTGTCAATTAGGCTTGCAGCGTTGGCGCCTGCATCCATTACACATCTTCTTCTTCCCCGGAGCGGAAATCTGTGGGGCATCACAGCCATGGCGCAGAGCTGGGACATGGACGAACCTGCTCAGCCCAGCTCTCCTCCATGTAGGCTTGCAGCTTTGGCGCCTACATCCATTACTTGTCTTCTTCTTCCTAGAGCGGCAATCTGTGGTTGCGTCCATGGCGCAGAGCTGGGACGTGATGAACCTGCTCGGCCCCGCTCTCCTCCCCATCCCGAGTCGGAGCTCCCCTCACCATGGACGCACCCATGGCACGGTACGGGGATGAGAATTCGTTCCCAGTGAGATCTGTCACCGTGTCAACCATGCTCGTTTCTGTTTTCCTCCTCTAGAATCAGAGCTTGTTGTCGCCGTGGTTGCACCCGCACCAATTCTGCCACCTCTGCCGAGGTCTCTGTGGTCGCTCAAGTTCTGTCATGTTGGACCTGTAAGCGAATTGGGAGCTGGGCGGCGGCAACCCATTTTTGAACCTGCAAGGAATTCGCTGAATACTGCCTGCCGCTCCAAGGTCTTCGGCTGATGCCTTCGGCTTCTGCCAGCATCCACCGCCGATGTGACATCATTTAGTTACTTCAATACAAAATTTTGACCAATTTAACTTGTTGATGTATTCCTTGACAATTATAATATAATCGATCACTAGAAATTTTTTGTAGTGTGCATGAGCATTATCAGTAATATAATTGAACACTAGAAATTTTAAGGCACTCCATATAAAGGAGTATATTAATATACAAGGTTCACCAGAGACACCACGGATATATTCTCTTACATGCCACACACAGTTAATAATTAAATAAAAAAATTAAAGCAGGGGCGGCAGCAGGAGGCCGGTACATGGAGACGCCTAGCAGGGCAGGGGTCTATCAGCAAGAGGCAGCGACAGCTTAGTCGATGGGATACAGACCAGTCCTGACATACTCCCGGAGGAATTTGCCATAGGCTGCGTGCCGTGCTAAGGTAATCGGCCTATGGCTTCTGCCTCCACCTCTGCCAATGCCCTCCGCGTGCTCGATCATGCTGTTGAGGTCCATATTGATTGCTCTGCCACAGAATGGGCAAAACATTCTCCCCCTACGGTGGAAACGGATTAGCCCACAACGTAACCGCCTCAGCATGTAGCGGCTCTTGTTGTCCCTAGATACCTTGCTATCGCCCACTTCATCATCATCCTCCTGTTGATTTTTGAGAACATAACTTAGAACTCATACATATGATTGAATTGTATTACAACTCAAGAATTGACAACATGTATATGTAAGACAATATACCCGTGGATATCAAAGATAAAGCATCTCAGCAATAGTTTGATCGGTTGATATATCATTTCATCTCAACACAATGAAAAATAATGGCATCAGATTGAATGTAGGACAAATCTAGGGTCCTCGTAAGTTTCTTCAGGGATGGACTAGGTGAACCAAGTAACAATTGCACAACCTGTAATGTTTTTGTACATCGCCCCAGGTTCACTAACTCATGCCTAAAAAAATCTGACACTAATGTGTCTGCCTCTCTTTTGGGACAAATTTGAATCATTGGCCACAATAAGAAATTGAAATATAATCGTACAAAACATTATCCAGGGATATACATAGTCAGGTACAAAAACAATCCTGAATATTGTAATTATAAATAAAAAACCAAACAATTAATCTTCAGGTACATGTTAAAAATACTTATGATCAAAACCATTCATATACATATGCATCATACCAATCATTAAAAGATTAGAAACAATTCAAGGATCATATATGTAGTTCCATATGAGAATAAATCTAGGGTCTCATAATTTGTTTTAGAGATGGAGCTGGCGAACCAAAGTACAAACAGCACAGCCTATATTGTTTATGTGCATTACTGCATCAGGTTCACCAACCCATCCCTAAAACACGACACCATCATACGTGTCTCTCCTTGAACTCTTTTGGGGCAAATTTCAATCATCGGGCTCGGTGACAAACTAAAATGTAATTCTTATACACTATGAATGCATGGAACAGATAATTCAAATATCATAGTTTTATGAATATAGAATAAAGATTGCGTCCTCATAAGTTTCTACAAGGATGGCGTAAGCGAACCAAGTAACACTTGCACAGCTTATGTTGATCTTGTACATGGCCCCAGGTTCGATAACTCATCCCTGAAAATATCTGACACCAATGTGTCTACGTCTCTTTGGGGAAAATTTGAATCATTGGTCACAATAAGAAACTGAAATGTAATCATACAAAACAATATTCAGCGATATACATACTCAGGTACAAAAACAAGCCTAAATTTTGTAATTATAAATAAAAAACCAAACAATTAATCTTCAGGTACATGTTAAAAATACTTATGATCGAAATCATTCATATACATCTGCATCATACCAATCATTAAAATATCAGAAACAAATCAAGGATCATATATGTAGTTCCATATGAGAATAAATCAAGGGCCTCATAATTTGTTTCAGAGATGGAGTTGGAGAACCAAAGAACCAACAACACAACCTATATTGTTTGTGTGCATTGTTGTCTCAGGTTCACCTACCCATCCCTAAAACACGACACCATCATACGTGTCTCCCCTTGACCTCTTTTGGGGCAAATTTCAATCATCGGCCTCGGTGACAAACTAAAATGTAATTCTTATACACTATGAATGCATGGAATAGATAATTCAAATATCATAGTTCTATGAATGTAGAATAAAGATTGCGGCCTCATAAGTTTCTACAGAGATGGCGTAAGCGAACCAAGTAACAATTTCACAACTTATATTGATCTTGTACATGGCCCCAGGTTCGCTCACTCATCCCTGAAAAAATCTGACACCAATATGTCTGCCTCTGTTTGGGGCAAATTTAAGTCATTAGCCACAATAAGAAATTCAAATGTAATCGTACAAAACAATATTCAGGGATATACATATGCATCATACAACGCATTCATAGATCAGAATAATACAAAGATTATATATATAGGTTCCATATGAGAAAAAAATTAGCGATGGAGTCGGGGAACCAAAATACCAACAACACAACCTATATTGTTTATGTGCATTGTTGTCTGAGGTTCACTAACCATCCCTAAGAAAACGACACCATCAGATGCCCTTGCACTATTTTGGTGCAAAATTGAATCATTGGGCTCAATAAGGAATAGAAATGTAATGTTATAGGCCTGTTGTGTATCGAAATCAACACTCAACTAGCAAACTCAACTAGATGGCAGATGAGCAGATTGGGGTTTTGGGACTAGATGGCAGATGCATCAATCGACCGATCGAACCATATATATACTACCCTACTTCAAGAGCAAAAGAATCTATACACGATTGAGCATATCCTAGGTATGAATAGTGAAAACTGCGGCTGCGACTAGAGAAGCTAGCAATGTAGTACCTCAGACTCCTCATCAGGGACCTCCTCCTCGAACTCGTCATTCTCCGCGATTGCATCTAAGATTTATTGTATGACGATGGAGTCATTGATGTAGAGCATCGGATTGCCTCCACCTGCCGCCTGCCCCCCATCCATATCTACCGCTGGCACCACGACATTGTCGGCCACCTGCTGCTCGGTGGCGACGACTACTACCTCCTGCTCGGCGGCGACGGCTACCACCCGCTGCTTGGCGGTGATGGCTACTGGCTGGACGGATGAGCTCGCACCCTCGACGGCGCGGCGACGAGTGGCGTTCGTGCCCGAAGAAGACGCATCCGCCTTCTTAGCAGCGACCGAGCCATCTGCTGTTGCGCCTTCAACTGGCTTCACCTCCGGCTCATCTCCACGCGTACGCTTCATGGCGCACCAAGGGAAGGAGGTAGTGCAAGCGAGGGAGCTTCGGCACGCGCGGTAGGTGTAGATTGGGGTCTTGGGACTAGACAGACTGGGGAAAATGACACGAGCTCATGGAAGAAGAAGGTTGAGGGGGGTTATAAACACCAGACCGTTCGTAGTCCTCGAGTGGAAACGTGTGGTGGGCGGGGGAGGGCCACCACGATCTCCAACCTTGTTTTTGGGTTCCCTTTTTTTTGAAACAGCCACGATCTCCACTTTAGAGCTGCATTGAAAACACGCTCACGGCAGACCTCGATTCCACTGCATGCAAGTGCCACGGAACCAATTTCTAGAAACATTAGATCTACTCGAGGGGGGCCCTTGACTCATGGAAGTTACTAGTGGTAGGACCCATTTGGAAGTGAGATTGAGAGCGCTGCGTAAAAATGGGATATGTCTTATTAAAATCAAGTGACAATAAATTGCAGCGTCCCGTCGACAACCGTGCACTCGATACCCCTGTTGCCCTGTGCATGTGTTGTAGTAGTAGTACTAGTAGTAGGATTATCATACTTGATTAAACTTGACATAACCGCTGGACGACTTTTTCCATGGAAGGAATTGTATTCCTTCCTATAGAAGTCTCGCTGAGGGAGACGTTTGTGTTGTCTCACGCTGTACTGCGAAGGGCACGACGTGTGCAATGATCATCGTTGGATCGCACAGAATCAACGGTTGGTGCGCATGATCCGCGTGCCAACTGTGACAACCAATCGGGGAGTAGCAGACAGGGTGAGCAGAGGTTTGGGCTTCTACGAAAGATAGAGACAGGGGGGGAAAACTAAGTAGTACCACATAAAACCAAGGGAAAAACTAACTAGTATAAAAATGGAAAGTGTCTTGTACAATGAAATACATCGTGGAATACATCAAATTATGCCAAGATATATCCACTAGAGTTCATTGGATGTGTGTTCTTCTCATAAACCACACCTGGATCCACTAGTGTGATTGCATGTTTGCTCTTTTTATTAACCACAGTTAGAGTCATTGCATGTATGTTCTTTTCACAAACCACATATCACTAGTGTCATTGCATGTGTGTTCTTTTCATGAACCACAGCTAGAGTCATTGCACGTGTGTTCTTCTAAACAAACCACACATGGATCCACCTAGTGTGATTCCATGTCTATTCTTTTCACAAACCACACATGGATCCACCAGTGTCATTGCATTTGTGTTCTTTTCTTGAAGCACAGCTAGAGTCATTGCATGTCTGTTCTTTCCACAAACCACACATGGATCCACCTAGTGTGATTGCATGTCTGTTCTTTTCATAAACCACACATGGATCCACAAGTGTCATTGCACGTGTGTTCTTCTCATGAACCATAGCCAGTGTCATTGCATGTCTGTTCTTCTCACAAACCACATAAGGATCCACCGGTGTCATTGCATGTTTGTTCTTCTAAACAAACCACATAAGGATCCACCAGTGTCATTGCATGTGTGTTATTTTCACAAACCATAGCTAGAGTCATTGCATGTGTGTTCTTCTAAACAAACCACATAAGGATCCATAGTGTCATTGCATGTCTCTTCTTTTCATGAACCACACCCACTGTCATTGCATGTATGTTCCTCTAAACAACCCACACATGGATCCACCTAGAGTCATTGCATGTCAGTTATTTTCACAAACCACACACGGATCCACCAGTGTCATTGCATGTGTGTTATTTTCATGAATCACATCTAGAGTAATTGCATGTGTGTTCTTCTAAACAAACCACATAAGGATCCATCAATGTCATTACATGTGTGTTCTTCTAAACAAACCACATACGGATCCACCAGTGTCATTTCATGTGTGTTCTTCTAAACAAACCACATAAGGATCCACCAGTGTAATTGCATGTATGTTCTTTTCATGAACCACACCCGGTGTCATTGCATGTCTGTTCCTCTAAACAAACCACACATGGATCCAGCCAGTGTCATTGGATGTGTGTTCTTCTCATGAACCACACATGGATCCACCAGTGTCATTTCATGTGTGTTCTTTTCATGAACCACAACTAGAGTCATTGCATGTGTGTTTTTCTAAACAAACCACATAAGGATCCACCAGTGTCATTGGATGTGTGTTCTTCTCAGGAACCACACCCAGTGTCATTGGATGTGTGTTCTTCTCATGAAACACACATGGATACACCAGTGTCACTACATGTGTGTTCTTTTCATGAACCACAGCTAGAGTCATTGCATTTGTGTTCTTCTAAAAAAACCACATAAGGATCCACCAGTGTCATTTCATGTGTGTTGTTTTCATGAACCACATAAATATACACCAGTGTCATTGCATGTCTGTTCTTTTCCCAAACCACAAAGGATCCACCAGTGTCATTGTATGTCTGTTCTTTTCATGAACCACATAAGGATCCACCAGTGTTATTGCATGCGTGTTCTTCTAAACAAACCACATAGGGATCCACTAGTGTCATTACATGTCTGTTCCTTTCATGAACCACACCCAGTGTCATTGCATGTATATTCCTCTAAACAAACCACATAAGGATCGACCTATGTCATTGCATGTCTGTTCTTCTCATAAACCACAACCAGTGTCATTGCATGTATGTTCTTCTCACAAACCACATAAGGATCCACCAGTGTCATTGGATGTGTAATCTTCTAATGAACCACATATCTATCCACCAGTGTCATTGCATGTCTGTTCTTTTCATGAACCACACCCAGTGTCATTGGATGTTTGTTCCTCTAAACAAACCACACATGGATCCACCTAGTGTCATTGCATGTCTGTTCTATTCATGAACCACACATGGATCACCAAGTGTCTTTACATGTGTGTTCTTTTCATGAACCTCATCTAGAGTCATTGCATGTGTGTTCTTCTAAACAAACCACATACGGATTCACAAGTTTCATTGCATGTGTTTTCTTGTCATGAACCACAACCAGTGTCATTGGATGTGTGTTCTTCTCATGAACCACACATGGATTCACTAGTGTCATTACATGTGTGTTCTTTTCATGAACCATTGCTAGATTCATTGCATGTGTGTTCTTCTAATCAAACCACATAAGGACCCACCAGTGTGATTGGATGTGTGTTCTTATCATGAACCACACGCAGTTTCATTGGATGTGTGTTCTTCTCATGAACTACACATGGATACACTAGTGTCATTGCATGTGTGTTCTTTTCATGAACCACAGCTAGATTCATTGCATGAGTGTAAAGATCCACCAGTGTCATTGCATGTGTGTTCTTTTCATGAACCATAGCTAGAGTCATTGCATGTGTGTTCTACTAAATAACAACATAAGGATCCACCAGTGTCATTGCATGTGTGTTCTTCTCATCAACCACACATGGATCCACCAGTGTCATTGCATGTCTGTTCTTTTCATGAACCACACCCAGTGTCATTGCATGTATGTTCCTCTAAACAAACCACATAAGGATCCACCAGTGTCATTGCATGTTTGTCCTTTTCATGAACAACACATGGATCCACCAGTGTCATTTCATGTGTGTTCTTTTCATGAACCACAGCTAGAGTCATTGCATGTGGGTTCTTCAAAACAAACCACGCATGGATCCACCTAGTGTGATTGCATGCCTGTTCTTTTCACAAACCACACATGGATCCACCAGTGTCATTGAATGTGTGTTCTGTTCATGAACCACAGCTAGAGTCATTGCAGGTCTATTCTTTCCACAAACCCCACCTAGTGTGATTGCATGTCTATTCTTTTCACAAACAACACATGGATCCACCAGTGTCATTGCATGTGTGTCCTTCTCCTGAACCACAACCATTTTCATTGCATGTCTGTTCTTCTCACAAACCACATAAGGATCCACAAGTGGCATTGCATGTCTGTTCTTCTAAACAAACCACATAAGGATCCACCAGTGTGATTGCATGCCTGTTCTTTTCACAATTCATAGCTAGAGTCATTTCATGTGTGTTCTTCTAAACAAACCACCTAAGGATCCACCAGTGTCATTGCATGTCTGTTCTTTTCATGAACCACACCTAGTGTCATTGCATGTCTGTTCCTCTAAACAAACCACACATGGATCCACCTAGAGTCATTGCATGTTAGTTATTTTCACAAACCACACACGGATACACCAGTGTCATTGCATGTGTGTTCTTTTCATTAACCACAGCTAGAGTCATTTCATGTGTGTTCTTCTAAACAAACCACATAAGGATCCACGAGTGTCATTACATGTCTGTTCTTTTCATGAACCACACCCAGTGTCATTGCATGTCTGTTCCTCTAAACAAACCACACATGGATCCAGCTAGTGTCATTGGATGTGTCTTCTTCTCATGAACCACACATGGATCCACCAGTGTCATTGCATGTGTGTTCTTTTCATGAACCACAACTAGAGTCATTGCATGTGTGTCCTTCTAAACAAACCACATATGGATTCACCAGTGTCATTGCATGTGTGTTCTTTTCATGAACCACAACCAGCGTCATTGGATGTGTGTTCGGCTCATGAACCACAAATAGATCCACCAGTGTCATTACATGTGTGTTCTTTTCATGAACCACATCTAGAGTCATTGCATGTGTGTTCTTATAAAAAAACCACATAAGGATCCACTAGTGTGATTGGATGTGTGTTCTTATCATGAACCACACCCAGTTTCATTGGATGTGTGTTCTTCTCATGAACCACACATGGATACACAAGTGTCATTGCATGTGTGTTCTTTTCATGAACCACAGCTAGAGTCATTGCATGTGTGTTGGGATCCACCAGTGTCATTTCAGGTGTGTTCTTTTCATGAACCATAGCTAGAGTCATTGCATGTGTGTTCCTCTAAATAAACCACACATGGATCAAGCAAGTCTCATTGGATGTGTGTTCTCCTCATGAACCACACATGGATCCACCAGTGTCATTGCATGTCTGTTCTTTTCATGAACCACACCCAGTGTAATTGCATGTATTTTCCTGTAAACAAACCACATAAGGATCCACCAGTGTCATTGCATGTCTCTTCTTTTAATGAACAACACATGGATCCACCAGTGTCATTTCATGTGTGTTGTTTTCATGAACCACATCTAGAGTCATTGCATGTGTGTTATTGTAAACAAACCACGCATGGATCCAGCTAGTGTGATTGCATGTGTGTTCTTTTCACAAACCACACATGGATCCACCAGTGTCATTGCATGTGTGTTCTGTTCATGAACCACAGCTAGAGTCATTGCATGTCTATTCTTTCCACAAACCACACACGGATCCACCTAGTGTGATTGCATGTCTATTCTTTTTACAAACAACACATTGATCCACCAGTGTCATTGCATGTGTGTTCTTCACATGAACCACAACCATTGTCATTGCATGTCTGTTCTTCTCACAAACCACATAAGGATCCACCAGTGGCATTGCATGTCTGTTCTTCTAAACAAACCACATAAGGATCCACAAGTGTGATTACATGCCTGTTCTTTTCACAAATCATAGCTAGAGTCATTGCATGTGTGTTCTTCTAAACAAACCACATAAGGATCCATAGTGTCATGGCATGTCTGTTCTTTTCATGAACCACACCTAGTGTCATTGCATGTTTGTTCCTCTAAACGAACCACACATCGATCCACCTAGAGTCATTGCATGTTAGTTCTTTTCACAAACCACACACGGATCCACCAGTGTCATTGCATGTGTGTTCTTTTCATTAACCACGGCTAGAGTCATTTCACGTGTGTTCTTCTAAACAAACCACGTAAGGATCCACTAGTGTCATTGCATGTATGTTCTTTTCATGAACCACACCCAGTGTCATTGCATGTCTGTTCCTCTAAAAAAACCACACATGGATCCAGCCAGTGTCATTGGTTGTGTGTTCTTCTCATGAACCACACATGGATCCACCAGTGTCATTGCATGTGTGTTCTTTTCATGAACCACAACTAGAGTCATTGCATGTGTGTTCTTCTAAATAAACCACATAAGGATCCACCAGTGTCATTGGATGTGTGTTCTTCTCAGGAACCACACCCAGTGTCATTGGATGTGTGTTCTTCTCATGAAACACACATGGATACACCAGTGTCACTACATGTGTGTTCTTTTCATGAACCACAGCTAGAGTCATTGCATTTGTGTTCTTCTTAACAAAGCACATAACGATACACCAGTGTCATTTCATGTGTGTTCTTTTCATGAACCACATAAATATAGACCAGTGTCATTGCATGTTTCTTCTTTTCACAAACCACAAAGGATCCACTAGTGTCATTGTATGTCTGTTCTTTTCATGAACCACATAAGGATCCACCAGTGTTATTGCATGCGTGTTCTTCTAAACAAACCACATAGGGATCCACTAGTGTCATTACATGTCTGTTCCTTTCATGAACCACACCCAGTGTCATTGCATGTCTATTCCTCTAAACAAACCACATACGGATCGACATATGTCATTGCATGTCTGTTCTTCTCATGATCCACAACCAGTGTCATTGCATGTATGTTCTTCTCACCAACCACATAAGGATCCACCAGTGTCATTGGATGTGTGTTCTTCTAATGAACCACATATGTATCCACCAGTGTCATTGCATGTATGTTCTTTTCATGAACCACACCCAGTGTCATTGGATGTATGTTCCTCTAAACAAACCACACATGGATCCACCAGTGTCATTGCATGTCTGTTCTTTTCATGAACCACACCCACTGTCATTGCACATATGTTCCTCTAAACAAACCACACATGGATACACCTAGAGTCATTGCATGTCAGTTCTTTTCACAAACCACACATGGATACACCAGTGTCATTGCATGTGTGTTCTTTTCATGAACCACAGCTAGAGTCATTGCATGTGTGTTCTTGTAAACAAACCACGCATGGATCCACCTAGCGTGATTGCATGTGTGTTCTTTTCACAAACCACACGTGGATCCACCAGTGTCATTGCATGTGTGTTCTGTGCATGAACCACAGCTAGAGTCATTGCATGTCTATTCTTTCCACAAACCACACATGGATCCACCTAGTGTGATTGCATGTCTATTCTTTTCACAAACACCACATTGATCCACCAGTGTCATTGCATGTGTGTTCTTCTCATGAACCACAACCATTGTCATTGCATGTCTGTTCTTCTCACAAACCACATAAGGATCCACCAGTGGCATTGCATGTCTGTTCTTCTAAATAAACCACATAAGGATCCACCAGTGTGATTGCATGCCTGTTCTTTTCACAAATCATAGCTAGAGTCATTGCATGTGTGTTCTTCTAAACAAACCACATAAGTATCCATAGTGTCATTGCATGTCTGTTCTTTTCATGAACCACACCTAGTGTCATTGCATGTCTGTTCCTCTAACAAACCACACAGGGATCCACCTAGAGTCCTTTCATGTTAGTTCTTTTCACAAACCACACACGGATCCACCAGTGTCATTACATGTGTGTTCTTTTCATTAACCACGGCTAGAGTCATTTCATGTGTGTTCTTCTAAACAAACCACATAAGGATCCACCAGTGTAATTGCATGTCTGTTCTTTTCATGAACCACACCCAGTGTCATTGCATGTCTGTTCCTCTAAACAAACCACACATGGATCCAGCCAGTGTCATTGGATGTGTGTTCTTCTCATGAAGCACACATGGATACACCAGTGTCATTGCATGTGTGTTCTTTTCATGAACCACAACTAGAGTCATTGCATGTGTGTTCTTCTAAACAAACCACATAAGGATCCACCAGTGTCATTGGATGTGTGTTCTTCTCAGGAACCACAGCCAATGTCATTGGATGTGTGTTCTTCTCATGAAACACACATGGATACACAAGTGTCACTACATGTGTGTTCTTTTCATGAACCACAGCTAGAGTCATTGCATTTGTGTTCTTCAAAACAAACCACATAAGGATCCACCAGTGTCATTTCATGTGTGTTCTTTTCATGAACCACATAAATATAGACCAGTGTCATTGCTTGTATGTTCTTTTCACAAACCACAAAGGATCCACCAGTGTCATTGTATGTCTGTTCTTTTCATGAACCACATAAGGATCCACCAGTGTTATTGCATGTGTGTTCTTCTAGACAAACCACATAGGGATCCACTAGTGTCATTACATGTCTGTTCCTTCATGAGCCACACCTAGTGTCATTGCATGTCTATTCCTCTAAACAAACCACATAAGGATCGACCAATGTCATTGCATGTCTGTTATTCTCATGAACCACAACCAGTGTCATTGCATGTATGTTCTTCTCACAAACCACATAAGGATCCACCAGTGTCATTGGATGTGTGTTCTTCTAATGAAGCACATATGTATCCACCAGTGTCATTGCATGTCTGTTCTTTTCATGAACCACACCCAGTGTCATTGGATGTCTGTTCCTCTAAAAAAACCACACATGGATCCACCTAGTGTCATTGCATGTCTGTTCTATTCATGAACCACACATGGATCACCAAGTGTCATTACATGTGTGTTCTTTTCATTAACCTCATCTAGAGTCATTGCATGTGTGTTCTTCTAAACAAACCACATAAGGATTCACAAGTGTCATTGCATGTGTTTTCTTTTCATGAACCACAACCAGTGTCATTGGATGTGTGTTCTTCTAATGAACCACACATGGATCCACTAGTGTCATTACATGTGTGTTCTTTTCATGAACCATTGCTAGAGTCATTGCATGTGTGTTCTTCTAAACAAACCACATAAGGATCCACCAGTGTGATTAGATGTGTGTTCTTATCATGAACCACACCCAGTTTCATTGGATGTGTATTCATCTCATGAACCACACATGGATACACTAGTGTCATTGCATGTGTGTTCTTTTCATGAACCACAGCTAGATTCATTGCATAAGTGTAATGATCCACTAGTGTCATTGCATGTGTGTTCTTTTCATGAACCATAGCTAGAGTCATTGCATGTGTGTTCTACTAAATAACCACATAAGGATCCACTAGTGTCATTGCATGTGTGTTCTTCTCATGAACCACACATGGATCCACCAATGTCATTGGTTGTCTGTTCTTTTCATGAACCACACCTAGTGTCATTGCATGTATGTTCCTCTAAACAAACCACATAAGGATCCACCAGTGTCATTGCATGTCTGTCCTTTTCATGAACAACACATGGATCCACCAGTGTCATTTCATGTGTGTTCTTTTCATCAACCACAGCTATAGTCATTGCATGTGGCTTCTTCTAAACAAACCACGCATGGATCCACCTAGTGTGATTGCATGTCTGTTCTTTTCACAAACCACACATGCATCCACCAGTGTCATGGAATGTGTGTTCTGTTCTTGAACCACAACTAGAGTCATTGCATGTCTATTCTTTCCACAAAACCCACCTAGTGTGATTGCATGTCTATTCTTTCCACAAAACCCACCTAGTGTGATTGCATGTCTATTCTTTTCACAAACAGCACATGGATCCACTAGTGTCATTGCATGTGTGTTCTTCTCATGAACCACAACGATTGTCATTGCATGTCTGTTCTTCTCACAAACCACATAAGGATCCACCAGTGGCATTGCATGTCTGTTCTTCTAAACAAACCACATAAGGATCACCTAGTGTCATGGCATGTGTGTTCTTTTCATGAACCTCAGCTAGAGTCATTGCATGTGTGTTCTTCTAAACAAACCACATAGGTATCCACCAGTGTCATTGCATGTGTGTTCTTCTAAACAAACCACATACGAATCCACTAGTGTCATTGCATGTGTGTTCTTTTCATGAACCACAGCTAGAGTCATTTCATGTGTGTTCTTCTAAACAAACCAAATAAGGATCCACCTGGGTCATTGCATGTCTATTCTTTTCATGAACCA